>CM076578.1:1201390826-1201540138 GCA_034641835.2 Pinus albicaulis
CATTCATTATGTAATTATATATCATCCTATGTAATAAGTGTTAGCAATATGTCTCTTAAATCCTATCATATTGAATTGATTGTCCTTGATGGCAACTATCGCATCAGTCAAGGAGTAGAGGAAGCAATGTATTGTAGCAGAGGCACAAAGGCAGTAAAGAGAGGTAGCAAGGCAGCATAGAAGGAATTGCATCGAGCAGCAGAGGCTGAGGCTGAGGTGTTATTCCGAGGTTTACTACCCCAGCTAGTTGATACACTAAATAAGTACATTCCGGGAATCGTAACCCAGGCCAGAGACCCTTATCGCATCGGAGCATATAAGGCCAGAAAAACAAGTTAACAAGAGGATGCAAGTGCGATTGAAGCCCAGACCCGATGGGCATATAAACCAAGATTAATAAGTGTTTGAGTTCCAATTTTAATCGCATCGAAGAAAAACTGTGCAGCGGAGTGTTTATTAAAAGACTTGCGATTGCAAGGAAAATCCGGACCCGATGGATCGATGAATTATATTTGAAATATGGTTGAATTCCGATAGAACACTGTTCTGAAACCACGAGCGGGTTTATGAAGCCGGATTTCCCATATCGCACCGCCTTTCGGAGATAAGTGGTTTCTTCGAGTTGGGGAGCAATTCCATAGAACGGGCGACACACGTCCCTGTACGACTCCACAAAATCGCTTGTCATTGTGCACCATCGCGCGTTATTTTTCGACCCAGGATGCCCAGCGAAATTTTTGAGCGCCGTTGATCTGGGAAGGAGTCATCGGACGGCCATCGCTTGATGAAGATGTGCGAAGATTAACCAAAGTACGGAGTGGGAATTTGATTGGGTTGATGATCATATATGTGGGCCCAATTTAAATTATATTAATTGGACCTTTTCAAATTAATATTTGCGGGTTTAACCAAGGTTGTTTAAATTAAATATAAATTATGACGAAAAGATATTGGGCCATCATTTTTACTCCACAGTTGGTGGAACGTATAAACCTGGGGGTCGACATATGGTGGTATTGACTCATGGTATTAATAAAGGAAAAACTATATAAGGAGAAGTGCATTATGGTTCATAGTGTGCATGCATAAGGGTTGTTAATGAATAAATCTCTTTAAGAGATATCTGCATGATTGAACTCTGTTTTCTGAAAAAGTTGAATCTATGATGCACCTATGGAGTTGATGATGAATCTCTAGGAAGATCTGCAAAGAAATAATGAAGACCTGACACAATTTTGATGAAGAAATTGAAGAAATGTGGTGGATCTGAGGATTGAAGTGGAAGCTTTCTGCCAGTATAAGCTGGTGTTAAAATCAGGGGGTTGGAGCTCCCTTCCAGCAGTGACTGGAGAACAAGAGAAGGTTGTAGCCTTCTGGGTTAGGTGCACATGTTTGGTATAAGTCTGCGCCAGCATAAAATTGTAAGAAGTTTTCTTTATAATAAATATGAAGACTGAGATAACAACAACGGTGGTTTTCTCCCGAATTGGGTTTCCACCTTAAATACTGGTGTTCATATGTGTTTTTTATGTTTGATGGTTTGTTATGTTATTTCTGTTCATGCTTACTGCTTACTAAACATGTGATGAATGAATGATGCAATGATGTAAGTAAAGACATAACATCTACGGATATACAAGTTGGATTCGATGAAGCTAGTATGGTTTTAAGAAAGAATTAAAGTTCTGGACAGATCTAATAACCAGTTCACCCCCCCTCTCAGTATTTATTCCAACAATTGGTATCAGAGGGGGTCCTTATGAAGGAGCTTGATTGCTTGAAGGAGATCCGTCACAATGGGAAGGAAGCAAAAGAAGAAGGATACTCAAAGAAAGGAGATATCTTAGAAAACATGTGCAGCAGAAAATGAAGAAGATGAAACAGGTATTGATTGTTGTTCTTGTGATTCACTTTCTTGTGCATGCAATGGTGAAGATAGTGAAAGTAATGTTATGGATCTAGAAGAAGTTCTCAAGATTAAAGTTGAAGATCGACAAATATTATTTAATGAGAGATAATCTATCTACAAAGGTATGATCTATAGAATGAATGGACAGATAAACAAGTATCAAAGGTTTGTTGGCCGGATAAATCGTTCTTGCGGACAAGACCGATCTCCCTAGTGTCAAAAGACAATCTAGCAACAAACGAACAACTAAGTTTGTCTTTCTCTAAATATATTTTTTTTGCAATTAAATGCTATGAAGGTGTTGATCCTACCTTAGATCCAAATGCTCATTTGCGGTCATAGTGCTTCCATCGCATCAAAATCCTTCCATCGCAACAAGAGATATTCCATCGCAACAAGATTTCTTTCGTCGCAAGAAACAAGAAAGTGTCGTATTTCATCGACCTGCAATCACAAACAAGAAAATATTAAATAGCACCTGTATAACAAATAATCGTAAAACATAACTATCATAGTGATCAAGGAATCTATGAAATAAACGATTAAACGACAACTTATTGAAATAAACAATCGAACAACAATTTATTGAGAAAAACAGAACTTGATTGTATTAATCTTAAAATGATAGAAGAACCTTACAACCTTAGCCTTGATGTTCGAAAGGCCTTCCCGGGGTCCGAAGCAGGAGTCTCCTCTACTTTGATAAGTCTTGCACTCTTCCTCCAGGAGCATAAAGAGGTATGTGATCTTTCTTCTCAAAAGCTCAGCAGAAAGAAGTCTAAATCTCAACAACACTTCAACTCAATCACACATAAAGCTTGAACTCTAATTCTCAATCTCCAAAATCTTAACCTCCAAAATCTTAACCATTTGAGACTACCCAATGCCTCCTTTTATAGAGCAGATGAGGAGGTTAGGATTCCACCTTTTAAGGGATATAATCCTCCTTCAAAGGGATAGACTCCTCACATCAAGGGATTATTTCCTTAAGGTGAGGGATACATGCACCTTATCAAAGCGTACTCATCCCCAAAAATTCTCATCTAGAACCTTCTATAATTGACCTCAAATCAGTTTTTTGACTTTACTTTCTCGCCTTTTTTACTTTGAGGAGGGTACGCAGGCATTGCAAAGGAAAAATGCATTCTAAAATGCAGTTAAGCAGTGTATTACATGCGTACCCAAGCTAGGAACGCAGGCAGGCCTCATGTTACCTGCGTACCCAAAGTTTCGGAGATTTTTATGGTTTTTCCTCCTGTTACAGGGCTTGAAATGAGGAGTAAAGGTTGTAAGACTTGCAAAGGAGGTATGTATGAGTGTTAATAAGCTCATACAGTCAGCAGAATGTCAAGGTGACAATTTTTAGTGTAACATATTGCCCCCTAAAGTGCGAAGTCTGGAATAGATGAAGATGAAGTATGTTATATATGAAGAGTGAAGCACTTTATCATTTCAAGGATAATCCTGTGGACACCCCGGTCGGAACCTGTAAAAACATTCAATGCAAAATATATATATGTAAACATATCATCGCTGAGGTAGGCATTCCCATACTTAGATCAAAACTAACTAAACTTGTTCTGATACAGAAATGATTTTAATATTACATCAATATTGTAGACACAACATGGGCGTAGCCATCTGTAATGAATAGTCTACTGCATAATGAATAACAAAAATTCCTCACAGCCTGGATGGTGGAAACTAGATCCAAGGTTTTGATTTCCGCTTCTCGAACCAGTACGATTCTATCCATGTGAATGAATGTGTCGAAGTCGAACATGGTAGAAACCACTTGATTACTAGTCAATGATGTAAACTGTTAACAAGTGTGAGAGTAACCACCAGTAATGTCAATGGCTCTCAAATTACTCAGTACAATCCATGAAATGTGAATGAATGAGCTGAAGTCGAACATGTCACGGAATCATTCGATCGAAGTTCAATGATGCAACTTGTCGTCGAAGGCGAGAAACCTGCCATTAAGGCATGCGGATTTCAAGGTACTGATGATTTATGGATCAACTTCCTAGATAATGAGTTGTCATCGATAGAAAGTGATCTGTCGTAGGCAAGCCCACAACATGAAATCATAGATCAAGTTTTGAAAATATATTGACAAGGACTGACTCAAGGATGGTCAAAATGGAAGACAAATATTTTGCAGATGAATGGTTTGTTTGAACTGTCCTCTTGAACACATAACGACACTGCAGATGGTTTGGTGACAATTGACCCAAAGATAATACCCAGAAACCGGCTGAATACTTTCAAAATGGTTTGATTAACTGTTAGGAAAAGGATTTCCCAACCCAGGTGAACAAAAGTGTCGTGTTCAAGAGTGGTTAACTGTTTTCCGAATAATCAAAATGTAACAATCAGATTCGTTTTTCTCTCTTTTCCCCCACCATTTCTGGCAAGTACCTCTTTATTTTTGACAAGCTTGAGGAGGATAACATTTGCTTGTTTATAAGCTCATCCTTCAGATGAGTCCAACTTAGTTTAAGATTTGAACCCTAAGAAGGAGTGGTTCGTTCCTGTTGAAAATTAAATAGGTCCTTTACTGTTAAATTTTAACGAGTCCAGTATAGGAGAAACTCGGTGTTTTTCAATTTTAGGGAGTTAGAAGAAAAAACTTAAGAAAACTCCATGGGTGTACTTTTTCGTAAATTTAGTCTCTCGAGCCTGAAAAAGGATAAAATAATGTTGGAGAGAACTCTATTGACCGTAATTAGTCAACGTATACCTTTTTCGTAAATAGTCCATTTCAATCCGTAAAAGGGGTAAACTTATACTGAAGGGACGATCATTCATTTACTTTAACGAGTTCGAATAATCAAGTGCTCGGCAATATTTTCATGTTTAGAGAGTTTGAAAAGGGCTTAAAGAGGACTCCAGGGTTTCGCTTTTTTCACAATTTTCAAGAGTCCGAAAAAGTGATAAAAGTATACTCTTCATTTTCACTTTTTCGTAAGTTTTAACGAGTTCGAAAAAGGGATAAAAATATACTCCTGTAGCCGAATTTCAATTTAATTTACGAGCAGGAAAAGACGGAAAGAACTTGGCATTTTCATGTGTTTTACGAGAATGAAAAATAGCAAAATAATCTCGGGATTTTCATGAGTTTAATGAGTCTTGAAAATAATAACTAAAATTGACTCAAGATAGGTTTCATTTTTACAAAATCTTGAAATAGAGAAAAACTATGCTTCAGAGTGGTTTCATTTTTACACAAGCTTGAAACAAAGAGAAAATTGTGCTTGATTCCCCCTAAGCGTAACTACTAGAGCGCTTGCATGTAATACACTACTTACCTGCGTTTTAGAACGCATTTTTCCTTTGCAATGCCTACGTACCCTCCTCAAAGTAAAAAAGGCGAGAAAGTAAAGTCAAAAAACTGATTTGAGGTCAATTATAGAAGGTTCTAGATGAGAATTTTTGGGGATGAGTATCCTTTGATAAGGTGCATGTATCCCTCACCTTAAGGAACTAATCCCTTGATGTGAGGAGTCTATCCCTTTGAAGGAGGATTATATCCCTTAAAAGGTGGAATCCTAACCTCCTCATCTGCTCTATAAAAGGAGGCATTGGGTAGTCTCAAATGGTTAAGATTTTGGAGATTGATAATTAGAGTTCAAAATTTATGTGTGATTGAGTTGAAGTGATGTTGAGATTTAGACTTCTTTCTGCTGAGCTTTTGAGAAGAAATATCACATACCTCTTTATGCTCCTGGAGGAAGAGTGCAAGACTTATCAAAGTAGAGGAGACTCCTACTTCAGACCCCGGGAAGGCCTTTCAAACATCAAGGTTAAGGTTGTAAGGTTCTTCTGTCATTTTAAGATTAATACAATCAAGTTCTGTTTTTCTCAATAAATTGTCGTTCGATTGTTTATTTCAATAAGTTTTCGTTTGATCGTTTATTTCATAGATTCCTTGATCACTATGATAGGTATGTTTTACGATTATTTTTTATACAGGTGTTATTTAATATTTTCTTTTTTTTGATTGTAGGTCGATGAAATACGACACTTTCTTGTTTCTTGCGACGAAAGAACTCTTGTTGCGATGGAAGATCTCTTGTTGCGACGGAAGGATTTTGATGCAACGGAAGTACTACGACCACAAATGAGCATTTGGATCTAAGGTAGGATCAACACCTTCATAGCATTTAATTGAAAAACAAATATATTTAGAGAAAGACAAACTTAGTTGTTCTTTTTTTGCTAGATTATTGGCCGGATAAATCGTTCTTGCAGACAAGACCGATCTCCCTAGTGTCAGAAGACAATCTAGCAACAAACGAACAACTAAGTTTTTCTTTCTCTAGATATATTCGTTTTACAAATAAATGCTCTGAAGGTGTCAATCCTACCTTAGATCCAAATGCTTATTTTCAGTCGTAGTGCTTCCGTCGCATCAAAATCCTTCCGTCGCAACAAGAGTTCTTTCATCGTAACAATAATCCTTCCGTCGCAACAAGAGTTCTTTCGTCGCAAGAAAGTGTCGTCTTTCGTCGACCTGTAATCACAAACAAGCAAATATTAAATAGCACCTGTATAAAAAATAATCGTAAAACATACCTATCATAGTGATCAAGGAATCTATGAAATAAACGATCAAACGACGGCTTATTGAAATAAACAATCGAACGAAAATTTATTGAGAAAAACAAAACTTGATTGTATTAATCTTAAAATAACAGAAGAACCTTACAACCTTAGCCTTAATGTTCGAAATGCCTTCTTGGGGTCCGAAGCAGGAGTCTCCTCTACTTTGATAAGTCTTGCACTCTTCCTCCAGGAGCACAAAGAGGTATGTGATCTTTCCTCTCAAAAACTCAGCAGAAAGAAGTATAAATCTCAACAGCACTTCAACTCAATCACACATAAAGCTTGAACTCCAATTCTCAATCTCCAATATCTCAATCTCCAAAAAATTAACCTCCAAAATCTTAACCATTTGAGAATACCCAATGCCTCATTTTATAGAGCAGATGAGGAGGTTAGGATTCCACCTTTTAAGGGATAGAATCCTCCTTCAAAGGGATAGACTCCTCACATCAAGGGATTATTTCCTTAAGGTGAGGGATACATGCACCTTATCAAAGCGTACTCATCCCCAAAAATTCTCATCTAGAACCTTCTATAATTGACCTCAAATCAGTTTTTTGACTTTACTTTCTCGCCTTTTTTACTTTGAGGAGGGTACGCAGGCATTGCAAAGGAAAACAGCATTCTAAAACGCATGTAAGCAGTGTATTACATGCGTACCCAAGCTAGGAATGCAGGCAAGCCTCATGTTACCTGCGTACCCAAAGTTTCAGAGATTTTTAGGGTTTTTCCTCTTGTTTCAGGGCTTGACACGAGGAGTAAAGGTTGTAAGACTTGCAAAGGAGGTATGTATGAGTGTTAATAGGCTCATACAGTCAGCAGAATGTCAAGGTGACAATTTTTAGTGTAACAACGTTGTACGATGAAGTAACCAATCATAGTGAAGGACTTGAAGCAGAAATCATCTCTCTGAAAGTAGATCTCGAAGCATCAAATAAGAAGAATGAAGAACTTCTACAATCATTTGAAGAAGAAGGACTTGAAGCAGAATCAACTCTCTCAAAAGGGATCTGGAAAAATAAAATAAGAAGAATGAAGAACTTATACAAACATTTGAAGAACAAGAAAATGGGTTGAAAGAAGAGATTCTAAAATTGAATGATCAAGTAGAAGAAGGAAAAAGGGTCGAAGAAAGTATGAAGAAGCAATGCCAAATATTGGAGGTTGAGGTAAAAATTTTAAAAGGTAAATTAGAGGAAAAGGATAAACTCTTGAGGTTTCAAGATAGTACTAAGATTCTGGATAATATTCTTAGTAGTCAAAGGTCTCCTTCTGTTAAATTTGGTCTTGGTTTTCATGAAACTGTTAAAGGAGAATCTAGTTCACAAGAAAGTGCTAAAGATTCAAAGGATATCAATGAAAAACCTGAAGTATTGAAGGAGACAAAAGATCAACCGACAATCATGAACTCTCAAAGGAAATCATTCGCTCCTAACTATAGAAGCATCAATCGATTCTCTCCTTTGATGAATAATGTTAAATGATTTAAATGTCATAATTATGGGCATGTTGCAGCCAATTGCAGAAGTAGATTGTTTCAGTCACAAACAAAAATATTCTACACAGAAAGGTACTCAGGTTTCTTTAAGGGATATTTTTTTCATGTAGCAAGTTTGGTCATAAAGCAGCTGATTGCAATAGAAGAAAGAATAGAAAAACACATTATGATCCCTATGCTTACTTTTCTGGTCAGACAAGATGTTATGCTTGTAACAAGTATGTACATGTAGTAAAAGAATGCAGGATGAATAGATCTGAGAAATTGGATAATTTCCAACACACAATAAGAAATTTCAAGCAAAGCTGGAAAAAGAAGGAGGACCGGTCAAAAACGTAGGGAATATTGACCCTATTGCAGTCATCCATTTCTAAAGTTTACTTATCATAATGACTGCAGGAGTGAAGTGAGATACATTATAGGGATTAGTAATGTATCATCACAGGGGGAGCAATATATCGTGATTCCCATGGTTGGTTTGGTAATTCTGGTTATGTTTATTTCTAACAGTGCATCTGATGTGAAGAAGACAGGTACAAGTGGTATAAGTTCAGGGGAAGATGGAGTAGTGAAACTTTCAGTATTTCACTTTCCATACGCGGGTTTCGTGAACTAAAGCCGCGTATACACGCGGGTTCCGTTGGAGACAGTAGCGTATGTTTTTCTGATAAGAAAAACAATAAGACAACTAAAGATCAGGAACACAGGTTCAGGGGGAGCATCAGTATAACTACTAATGATTGCATTGTTGGCATTGTATCTGCTTATTCCTTAGTTCTCGTAATACTCATATGATGATGACATGATACATGGTTTCTTATGATGATATTATGGATGAGCCCTGATTGCTTTTTGCTGAAGAGTATCTTTTGTTTTCACACATGGATGAGATGGAAGTCTTATGATGCAGAGATAAGGATAGATCATGCAGAGTTTGTTGCTGATGACTTTTGTCACGGTTGAGACATTTTATACATAATTCCTACACATGTTACATCATGATTATGAAATAAATATAAATCATGAAGATCTTGGTGATAACAGATCACATGGATGATTGCTTGACACATATTGTCTATTGAAGAAGTTATTCTGGTATGATAATTCCTCTTGGGAAGAATATGTTGATGTTGCAAAGAGCCTGAAGACTTGGTTATTGATGTGCTTATGCTACAAATGTTGGATTCAAGCCATGAATGAAGAGCTTGATCAAATTGAAAAGAATCACACTTGGGAATTAGTACCAAGACCTCATGACAAAAATGTCATTGGAACTAAATGGATATTCAAAAACAAGTTAAATGATAATGGGGATGTTATAAGAAATAAAGCTAGACTTGTTTGCAAGGGGTATGCTCAACAAGAAGGTATAAACTTTGAAGAAACTTTTGCTCCTGTAGCTAGACTTGAAGCCATAATAATGTTTCTTTCTTTTTCAAGCTTCCAGCAAATCAAAGTTTATCAAATGGATATTAAATCTGCTTTTCTCAATGGTGATCTAGAAGAAGAAGTTTATATCGAACAACCTGAAGGATTCATTTTGGGAAATGATGAAAATCTTGTTTTTAGACTTAAAAAAGCTCTATATGGTCTCAAACAAGCTCCAAGGGAATGGTACTATCGTCTTGAAAAATATCTTCATCAACAAGGATTTTCTAAGGGGTCTGCTGACAGCAACTTATACATAAAAATTGAAAATGATAAACTACTGATTGTGGTTGTATATGTTGATTATATCATTTTTGGAAGTAATGAAGAGTCTATGAGTCAGAAATTTGCTTCTGATATGCAGCAAGAATTTTAAATGTCTTTACTTGGGGAACTAACATTCTTTCTTGGCTTGCAAGTGCAACAAACAACAGATGGCATATTCTTATCACAAGAAAAATATCTTAAGAAAATATTGAAGAAGTATGGCATGGAAGATTGCAAACTTGTAAGTACACCAATGATAACCGGATGTAATCTCAATTCTAATGATGATTCCCCCACGGTGAATCAACCAGAATATAGATCTATGATAGGAAGTCTACTTTATCTCACTGGGACAAGACCAGACATTATGCATGCAGTTGGGATTGTTGGACGATTCCAAGCTAATCCAAAAGAGTCTCACCTTCAGGCTGTGAAAAGAATATTCAAATATCTACAAGGAACTCAAGACTTTGGACTATGGTATCAAAAGAATGCTGATCTTACTCTTCATGCTTACACTGATGCAGATTGGGCTGGAAATGTTGATGATCGGAAAAGCACTAGTGGTGGTGCATTCTATATGGGGCCCCGGTTAGTATCTTGGTTCAGCAAGAAGCAAAGCTCTATTGCCTTATCTACAACAGAAGCAGAATATGTGGTTGTCGCATCATGTTGCACTCAACTTCTTTGGATGATGCAACCCTTACAAGATATTCAAATCAAATGTTCACCTCCTATCTCCATTATGTGTGATAATACAAGTGCCATCAGTATCTCAAAGAATCTTGTTATGCATTCCAAGACCAAGCACATTCACATCAAGTATCACTTCTTACGTGAACAAGTGCTTGAACAAAAGGTGAAGTTGGAGTATGTTCCCTCCAAAGAACAAGTTGCTGATATATTTACCAAACCTTTACCCAGGGAAGCATTCGAATATCTCAAATAAAAGCTGGGAGTAGTCTCTACCATGCAAAATATCAGATCTACTTAAATGCAAAAGATTAAATTGGTTTTGAGGTGTTGTTGGGTATCTCTGGATGCACAGGCTAAGGGGGAGCATTGGTCATATGGAAAGGATGCATTGTTGGCATTCCAATTAATTGTTGCAGTCTGATCTCATCTTTGATCTTGTTTGTATAAGTCATTTTTGTTATATTATGTTTGAAGATGCAGCATGATCTCAGGCGGAGCATGGTTTTGTCGGTATAAAGGCTTTTGATCTACCCTTTGCCCTTGATGTCAAAGGGGGAGAAAGTTGTTTTCTAAATGTATTTCTGGTCATGGTTGCCATCAAGTCCAAAGGGGGATATTTTTAGCAATATGTCTCTTAAATCCTATCATATTGAATTGATTGTCCTTGATGGCAACTATCACATCAGTCAAGGAGCAGAGGAAGCAATGTATTGTAGCAGAGGCACAGAGGCAGTAAAGAGAGGTAGCAAGGCAGCAAAGAAGGAATTGCATCAAGCAGCAGAGATTGAGGCTGAGGCATTATTCCGAGGTTTACTACCCCAGCTGGTTGATACACTAAATAAGTACATTCCGGGAATCGTAACCCAGGCCAGAGACCCTTATCGCATCGGAGCATATAAGGCCAGCAGAACAAGTTAACAAGAGGATGCGAGTGTGATTGAAGCCCGAACCCGATGGGCATATAAACCAAGATTAATAAGTGTTTGAGTTCCAATTTTAATCGCATCGGAGAAAAACTGTGCAGCAGAGTGTTTATTAAAAGACTTGCGATTGCGAGGAAAATCCGGACCCGATGGATCAATGAACTATATTTGAAATATGGTTGAATTCCGATAGAACACTGTTCTAAAACCACGAGCGGGTTTACGAAGCCGGATTGCGCATATCGCACCGCCTTTCGGAGATAAGTGGTTTCTTTGAGTTGGGGAGCGATTCCATAGAACGGGCGACACGCGTCCCTGTACGACTCCACAAAACCGCTTGTCACTGCACGCCATCGCGCGTTATTGTTCGACCCAGGATGCCCAGTGAAATTGTTGAGCGTCGTTGATCTGGGAAGGAGTCATCAGACGGCCATCGCTTGATGAAGATGTGCGAAGATTAACCAAAGTACAGAGTGGGAATTTGATTGGGTCGCTGATCATATATGTGGGCCCAGTTTAAATTATATTAATTGGGCCTTTTAAAATTGGTTTAACCAAGGTTGTTTAAATTAAATTTAAATTATGAAGAAAAGTGATTAGGCCATCATTTTTACTCCACAGTTGGTGGAACGTATAAACTTGGGGGTCAACATATGGTGGTATTGACTCATGTAATTAATAAAGGAAAAACTATATAAAGAGAAGTGCATTATGGTTCATAGTGTGCATGCATAAGGGTTGTTAATGAATAAATCTCTTTAAGAGATATCTGCATGATTGAACTCTGTTTTCTGAAAAAGCTGAATCTATGATGCACCTATGGAGTTGATGATGAATCTCTAGGAAGATCTGTAAAGAAATAATGAAGACCTGACACAAGTATAATGAAGAAATTGAAGAAATGTGGTGGATCTGAGGATTGAAGTGGAAGCTTTCTGCCAGTATAAGCTGGTGTTAAAATCAGGGGGTTGGAGCTCCCTTCCAGCAATGACTGGAGAACGAGATAAGGTTGTAGCCTTCTACAGGTGGGTGCCTACGTGCTGGTATAAGTCTGCGCCAGCACTAGATTGTAAGAAGTTTTCTTTATATTAAATATTGAAGACTGAGATAACAGCAGCGGTGGTTTTCTCCCGAATTGGGTTTCCACCTTAAATACTGGTGTTCATATGTGTTGCTTATGTTTTATGATTTGTTCTGTTATTTATGTTCATGCTTACTGCTTACTAAACATCTGATGAATGAATGATGCAATGATCTAAGTAAATGCATAATAAGATCTCTGGATATACAAGTTGGATTCAGTAAAGTAGCATATGGTTTTAAGAAAGAAAAATTAAAATTTCTCAGTCAGCTCTAAATACTGATTCACCCCCCCTCTCAGTATTTATTCCAATAATAAGTCACAATTCAGAAGCTGTTATCTCCACAAAGTGATGTCCCTGCCTTCAGAGAGTTTTCTGTCGTATGTTCAGCGCCAAATCATCCTCCAAGCAGATCCATCAGAAATAGCCCGGAAAGATCTTTCCAATGGTATACTACACTCTCAAAATTGACTTCTGAATTGAAATGTATGCTTAAGTGAAGTAAAATTCCCTAAACCTCCCCTATATCCCATGTTCCCCTTTAACTTTATGTTTAAAGTTTTATATTTCCCTTTAAAAACCCCTTTTCCTCTTTCCGATTTACAACATCGCATCATAAATCATTTAACACATATGTGATTGAATTATTAACCACTTCCCCTCCATTCCCCGTATAACTTTATAATAAAAGCTTTATATTATAAAGTTTCGTCGCATTGCAATACCAAACCACTTCCCCACCATGCTTATGAAAAAAATTTATAATATAAAGTTTAAAGTTTTTATTATAATAAAAACCCCGCCCATCCAAAAACCTTTCATCGCAATCGCAACATTCTCCGATCCACCGATCGCACCATCCCCCGATCCATCAATCGCAGCACATCTTCCGATCCTCTGATCGCATCACTTCCTCTGATCTTCCGATCGCACTCCTCCTCCGATCGGCCAATCGTAACATCTTTTGATCGGCCCATCGCAGTCCCTTTCTGATTACTGTGATGTGATTCATCGCAAGTCCCTCCTCTGATCGCGTCGCAAACCTTTTTCCTCCGATGTGATTACCCATCACCCCATCTCCGATGCAATTGCGATTGGTTGGCCCCACCATACAATACATCCGCCCGTTCATATAATAAAGGGCCTTTTCCTTTGTTAAACCTAAATTTTAGTTTTAATTTATAATACAAAGGGTTCTTCCCATCGCATCGGAAATGTTGTTTCAAATAACACTCCGCTCCCATCCGATTTCCGATTGCGATGGCGCCAACTTCAAAACATATTACAATATGTTTTATCATATTTAATGTGTTTTATTATATCACTCCGCTCCCCTCCGATTTCCGATTGCGATTATAATCCCCGGTCCCACCACATAAAAACCTCCGTCATTCATTATAAAACCCATTTATCCTTTGTAAAGGTTTAAATTCATCCGTTTTGTTTATTACAAAGGCCTTCCTCCCCATCGCATCGCATATTTGTAATATGTTACCCCCTTCTCTCGATTCTGATTCTGATTGCGATGGCGCCATATTACATTATGTTTGTTCTATTATATCTCTCCGCCCCGCCTATTGCGATTGCGATTTCCATGTGGGTCCCGCCTCCTTCCCTTCCTCTTTCCTATTCGAAATTAATTTCTTCCCTTCACGAATGCATAAATTCAATTCAATTTCATTCCAAAGGCATGTTTATTAAAAGAGTCAGTTCTCTCCAAAAAGATAGTGGAAAGCAAAGTGACCGTCAAAGGGCCGAGAGCTTATTTAAAACAAAGATTGTTACAGCAAGTAGCGAAATACGAAATCTGTTCATCGGATTACCTATTTTATTTCATACAGCCTAACAGCAAATCTCCAAGTAGTCAAAATGAAATATTGTCCCTTTTTTTTAGAGGCAGATTGTTGTATTTCTTTCTATGATTATATTTCAGTTCTTCAGCTGTTAGAACAGCTCCCTTTTCTGTGGATCTATGTTCCCACATTTCAGTGTATTTATTGTAATTATAAATCATTTGTAAAAAGGTGGGAATCGGTAACTCAGAAAGTAGGGGAATACTGTGGAAGAACATCTCTGCGCTACATTGTACAGTTTGACAGGAATTAATAAGAGATGCAGCTCTAATTTGTGGGATCCATGTGGTATGAGAGTTAGCATTTGTTTTCTCCTTTGTTTCATATATGAATTGTTATGTGTTCCATCCATCCATAAACATTTACTTTTGAATGATTTCAAGATAGAAAGGTAGAATCCATTTTATATACTCTGCCTTGGGAAATCATTCATACTCTGTATTTTTCTTCTATTTGAAAAGGATACATTTATTGTGCCTTTTTTAGCTCCTCACCAGTCTTTCCATCCCATCCTCATTAAATTTTAATTACTAATTTTCCTGCCTATATTGCCCCATGAAATACCCTGTGTCCTGATTTAATTCCCGGTTTCAACTGTCCCTTTATATCCCACACATCCCTGAAATTCATTCATTCATTCATTTTATTAAAACATTTTTTTTTATCATTTTATCTAGCCTAATATCATTCCATTTATTGTGTTCCATTGAATATTCTTTCACGGAGAGAGCCCTCTCCTGTCCTTTTAGGGCTAGCTACAAGGCTGAGCATGGTTTAGTTGTTACCATGTTTTGCCTTTTCAGGTTGGGGTCCAATTCAGGTGCTAACACATAGCAGCCAGTCATGCAAGCAAGGAAGCAATTTTGTTGGAGAGATTGTGTTCAAGTATGGGGTTGGTACAGCAAGCTATAAGGACAGACTGTGATAGCCAAAGTGCAATTTTCTTGGCTAAGAACCCTGCTTATCATTCAAAGACAAAGCACATTGATGTTCAATATCACTTTTTTAAAGATATGGTTGAGGCTAAAAGGGTGTTGCTGGTAAAGGTGGACACTTTCAAGAATGTTGCAGATGCATTGACAAAGTCTGTGAGCAATCAGAAGTTCTCTTGGTGTAGAGAAACAATGGGTGTTGAAGAATTGGGCCAATGACTAAGCTCTCCTATGGCCCCCTGTGGAAAGAAAACAACAAGTAGGAGAATGTTGGGTATGTGTTATATTCTTTCCACGACTAAGCACGCGCGGGGGGGTCACAGGGGGGGTGGTAGCCCCCCCTGTCGGGGTCCGGGGCAGCGCCTCAGCGAAAATGTTGGTCCTTAATTTCCGGTGGGTAGTCCGCATCCATGGTTTTATGCATGGTTTTGCACATGGTATTGGGGCACGATGGTTTTCGGCCCCTGGTATTTTTGTAGATCCGGTCAAGGGAACTACGGTTATGTTCTAATCCATGGTTTATGGATTGGGGTTTATGTATGCTTCGAAATGTATATATATGTGTGTTGTAACACTAAAAGGAATATAATGAAAAATCAAGCTGGTCGTCCCGATTTGGGATCCAGGGGAAAATATCTGTGTTTATCTGTTTTATGTTTTATGCTCTCGCTATTGTTTATCTTCTGTTATAAGATTCGTGAGTAGATAGTTTCTATTCAGGGTTAAAACATACATTATTCATTGACTAATGCCACTACACCATCTTCTAGATTGCAGGCATCAATAAATAATAGACAGACACAAGTAAAATTTGAAAGAATTTCATCCTTAGCCAAAGATACCAAAGTTAAGTCACGGGAGGACTTAGTAATTAAATTGGCATACAATCCAAATGACGTGAAGGCGACACAAGAGATAGTAAAGAGAAAAAATGCTAATATATCAGCATTAAGGAAGTAGCTGAAATTACTTGCTACAGAAGGCCCACAGGCTAAGGAGGTCAGAGAGATGGGAAAAAAAGAGGACATATTCAGAATAATCATTGAGAAGAACAGTCAGATTAGAGATATGGAGGTGGAATTAGAGAAACTACTCAAAGAAAAAGAGCAGGATGCACAATTGGCCATAGTCCCTCTTACAATTATTCCAATTGCAGTGGCAACCACTCCAAGTGCATCTACTTCAACTTCAGAACCATAACAGATAGTTGATCCTACAAATGAATTAATAAAATCCATGGATAATCTCAACCTTCACCAGCAGGAGATTTCCAGATTAACATCTCTTCTAAAAGTAATGTCAGAACAGAAGCTGAAGATTGATAACTCTTATGTCTCGGAGTTGCATAAAACTCATCAGTTGACATTAAAATTTGAGCAGTTGTAGAGAGAATCAGAAATGGCCAATACTCTGGCCCAAGCCAAAGAAAAAATATGGATAGAAATTAGTGAAGCCATCACACAGATATGGTATTCCATCCAGATTATGTTTGAGCATCAGGATCTTATACAAAGGTCACTAGATGTAATAAAACACATCAAGACAGATTTGGGAAGCTGGCAGTATGGAGTCTTCATAGTGGAAACCACACTGGGGAAGAATAACACTTGATTTCAAAAATTTATTTACATGGTTCAAAAATTTATTTCAGAAAAAAATAAAGATTTAAATTTTAGAAATAAATGTTCAGAGGTTGTAAACTTTGTACATAGTTAAATTGTGTGTGTAATATTATTTAGATCTGGATTCTAAAATAGTTCACACTAGGTCACACCTAGATCCGGAAACTCCAAAGATTTTAGATAATCCTGAGAAAATAATTAGGAAGAGAAGCTTGGCTAAGAGTCAAGGAAGTAGCAGTCCACCACTAAGGGAAAACTCTCTCTGAGAGATTTTTTTCACTATAGAGGATATTCAGTTCAATTTACCATTTGAACATAGTCTATTTAGGACCAAGTCTGAAATTTTTGTGGATGAGACAGCATTTGATCAATATGTATTACAATATTATACATCTTAAGTTCAATCTATATAACTAGAGTTTGATTAAAAAACACTCCAAAATGTGGACAAATTACAGGATCTAGTATCATACCTTAATCAAGATGTACACAAGGATTATATTGGTTAATTTGTGGAACTTTTTTCCCTGACATTTTTAGCATCTTCTGTTACCTCACAATCTTTTCATCATGTATCAACTTGTCCCACTTCCTCAACATTCCCTACTACTTCTTCGATAGTGTCATAGATAGTAATCCAAACTATTGTGGGAACTCCTACATCTACACCCCCCATAATTTCATCAATTGTTCATCCCCATAAACTAAGTCATGGTAGCTAGGTACGCCCCATGGTTTTGGTTGCTCCTTCATATAGTATTCCACAAGACTATGAGACTAGGATTCCTAAGTTTGATAGTACTGGACTCATCATTGCACAACAACATGTTGATAAAATGAATGATTATTTTTATCTCCAGGAAGTAGATGAGGAAGATGTAAAAATGAAAATTTTTTCTCAGAGCTTAAATGGTGAAGTTAGGAAGTTGTTTAAATCTTTTCCAGCAATTACCATAAATTACCTTACCGCCTTCAATCAATATTTCTCAATATATGGGAAATCAAGAAAAAACCTCTTTAGATTTTAGCAGAGTGTGAAAATGTTAGGAGAGATCTCGGGGAAAGTGTGCAAGATATTGCACTAGATTTAACAACATTTATAATTTCATTCCAGCAACCATTAAGCCTCCTCAAGGATTAGCCTTGATTAAGTTTCCATATGGGTTTAATGCCAACACGTCTTATTGGCTTAGGGAAAGGAACCATACTACCTTGCAATAAATACAGAGAGATGTTGTAAGTGTGGAAGCCAATCTATTAGCTAAAATATCTAGACATAGATATGAAAGGAGAGTAACCATAAAAGAAGAACCCTATACTTCTTCTGTTGATGCCAAAATAGATACCCTGGTCAAAACCATGGAAAGTATGATGGAAAAAATAATCATAATTGATAGGGATCCCCCTAGATAAAATCAACCTAGTCCTCAGATCGAAAATCCTAACTTTAGGAGAAACCCACCCCAGATAAAACAAAGAGGACTAAAGGGTCCAGGTCAATAAATCAGACCCCCATTTCAAGAAAACTATGAAAATGAAGGGAGAGAACTAATTGAGGACCTTGATGAAAATCAGATATATTTAATGGGAATAAATTATAGCGAATCCATTTTCTTAACTCAAGAAGAACAAGGCCTCTTCTTGATTTAAAAACTTGAAGTAAATTCTAGAGAACCAGAAGATTACAAACAAGGTTTTGAAAATGAAATAATAGAATTCCATAAACAGTACAACTTGAGGAGTAGGAAAATGACTGATACTCCTACTAAAAATAATACTGATACTCCCAATAAAAATGCAGTTGACACCCCTGCTAAGAAAAATCCTAATATTTCTCCCAAAAAGAGGGCAGATGTTCTTGCCAAGAAAGTATTTGATATTGTTTCTAAAACAACCCAAACTGATATTCCCTCTACTAGCCAATAGAAGGATAATTCCCAAAAATATGTTGTTAAGAAACAAGATGTTATCAATATAGATAAAACTCAAACATCATTTAGTATCGAAAATGAATTGGCCAAACTCAAAATACCCATTCCCCTGACAGAACTCATGAATAATAATGCTTACAAATCTCAACTATTGAAATCTTTGAAGATAGGGAAAGGAGCAGACACAGTAAATTTAACTGATGATAAACCAGAATTACTTTTCGAGAGTGAAGTTGATGGAATACCTCAGGCAGGAAGTGTACCTCCATTTTATGTTAGTTTAAAAATCCATGATAAAATTCTACACAATGCAATTCTTGACTTGGGTGCTTCACACAACCTTATGCCTAAGGTTGTTATGGAAAAATTAGGACCTGATATCACTAGACCATACAAATATTTGTATTATTTTGATTCAAGTAAAGTAAAATGCCTAGTTCTTATTAAATATTTATGTGTCACTTTAGTCCAGATACCAGCTAAGAGTGTGGTAAT
This sequence comes from Pinus albicaulis, assembly GCA_034641835.2. Lineage (NCBI taxonomy): Eukaryota > Viridiplantae > Streptophyta > Pinopsida > Pinales > Pinaceae > Pinus > Pinus albicaulis. The sequence continues at coordinate 1,201,410,074 of CM076578.1, forward strand.
GGATATTGTGGTTGTTGATATACCTCCTAAATATGGCATGTTGCTATCTTGCTCATGGGGAGCTAAACTACAAGCAACCCTTAAAATGGATATGAACTATGCTACCATTCCAGTGTTTTGTCAGCAAAGGAGACTATATAGGGAAACATTGATGAAATACATGGTTAGTTGTCAAGAAAAACCACACAATTATCCCTTGTATTCAGTCCATTCAGACCCAGGTTCTTTCATTTTTTACAATGATGGAGATATAGAAGAACAAATCCCAAACCTAGAAACTAATTTATATGAGATTGAAGAGATCAAAATAGACATTATGAAACATGATGAAGTAAATGAGCCTTTATGAATGTGGATTTTGATGGGGCTCTGAGTAAGGAAGGATCAGGAGCAGGTGTTTGGATTTCAAATTCACAAACCAATAAATCATAGGGGCATTCATATAAACTAAATTTTCAATGTACCAACAACATAGTTGAGTATGAAGCCTTGATCCTTGGATTACAACTCTTGAAAAGGCTAGGTGCCAAAATAATTTCAATTCATGGAGATTCTAAAACTATAATAAAACAAATCAAAGGAGAATACTCATCCAAACATCCAATATTGAGGGCTTACAAAAATGTTGTTCTAGATTACCTTGAATATTTTCTTGAGTATGAGTTATCTGCGATTCGAAGAAGTCAAAGTATCCTAGCTGATGGTTTGTTTGTTTCAGCTATTACTTGTAAAATTCCATACCATATGAGTCGCAAGTACATATTTGAGGTGTAAAACAGACCAGTCGTCCCAGATAACATCAGGTACTGCCAAGTATGTGGGAATGATGAACAAATTGAAAAAAATTATAGTCAAAAGATGAATTTTAGTGTACCAATATAGATATGGATTGTGATATACAAAATAATTTAGATAAGAGTGTGAATAGCATAGATTTCAATGAAGTAGATCAAGATCAACAAGAATTATAAATTTTACAATTGAAAGATAATGTTTTTCCGACATGGTTAGTTCCATTAGAAGAGTTCTATTATTTTAATGATGTGGTTAAAAACCCAAAATTGAACCTACTGGAGCTGAAGTTGAAGATTTTAATATAGGAACTGAACAAAAACCAAAAATGGTTAAACTATCCAAATCTTTACCCCCTGCTGAAAAGAAGAAATACATAGACTTGTTCAAAGAATTCATAGTTGTATTTTCCTAGAGTTATGAGGATTTAAAACCTTATGACACTAGCATTATACAACATAATATTCCTATAAAAGAAGACCAAAAACCTTTCAAACAAAATCTTAGGAGAATCAACCCAATATTGATGCCCCTAGTTGAAAAGGAAGTCAAAAAGATGTATGATGCCAAGATTATTGTACCATTGAGGTATTCTAAATGGGTATCGAACTTAGTACCAACTAGGAAAAAGACTAGAGAGATTAAACTATGACTGAGGACCAAGAAAAAAAAACATTTACTACGGCCTGAGGCACTTTCATGTATGTTAAGATGCCTTTTGGCTTAATTAATGTTGGTGCTACATTCCAAAAATAAATGGAAATTGCTTTGGCAGATGACATATGCAAGTTTATAGTCATTTATCTCGATTATATAACTTTTTTTTCAAAAACATATGAGGAACATTTGCTTCGCCTAAGAAGAGTCTTTGAAAAATGTAGAAAATTTGGTATTTCCTTAAACCCAAAGAAAACATTGTTTCGTTTGGAAGAAGGAAAACTACTAGGTCATATCATTTCAAAATATGGAATCATAATTGATCCTAGTAGAATTGAAGCTATTTTGAAAATAGGTCCTCCTAGAAATGTAAAAGAACTCCAATATTTCATTGGAAAAATCAATTCCTAAGAAGATTTATCCCCAATTTGGCAGAACTTCTAAGGAATATAACAAATATGTTGAGAAAGGACATTGGGGTGAAATGGAGTATAGAAGCAAAAAAATCATTCGACCAGTTGAAACAAGCCTTAAATCAAGCCCCTATGTTCATTAGTCCTGATTTCACCAAATATTTTCTGATATTTTCATTTTCATCCAAACATTCTATTGCAGCAATTCTATTTTAGAATAATAATGAGGGACATGAACAACATATTGCCTTCTTTAGTAAAGCCTTAAGAGATGTTGCATTGAAATACAACTTCATGGAAAAGCAAGCCTTTGCTTTAGTGAAAGCCATTAAAGAATTTAGAGTTTATATTCTTCATTCACACATAATTTCTTTTGTTCCAAACACTGTGGTAAAAGACATACTGACCCAAAATGGTCTTGATGGAAAAAAAGGTAAATGGATTTCTATTATCTTAGAATATGACAATGAAATCAAGCCTACCAAACTTATTAAGGGTTAAGGATTAGCTAAATTAATGGTTGAATCAAATTTTCATGCTTTGGATATAAATTTTGTAGCTGCACTTAATGAACAAGGAGAGTAAGCGACTCCACAAGTAACAGATTATTTTGCAACCTCTCTCTAGTATGAAGACCATATTTTTGTATTGCATCATCTACAAGCTCCTCCTGGTTTGACCAAGGCTAAAGCTAGATTGTTTAACCCAAAGCTATGAAATTTTGTATTCTAGATAATAATTTGTATTGGAAGGATGTTGGAGGAATTTTACTAAATTTTTCACTAAAGGATGAAGTAGATAGAGTAGTGCAGGAATTTCATGAAGGAGATTGCGGAGGACACCTATACTGGAAGTCTACTTCCAACAATATTTTAAGATTCATTTTTTACTGCCCAACCTTATTTCCAGATGTCCATAAGAAAGTCACCTCATGTAACCAATGTCATATCCTTAAAGGTGTTGTCCTCTCAGATAATTCTAGGTTAATTAATCATGCCAGAGCATCTAAAATATTTTTCCTGTTTTAAAATGGGTTTTTGGATGACCAATGTATTAAGAAAATACAAACATATGTTTTGAACTTTTGATATTATTAAGTAATAAGAAAAGGTTCATTGCTTTACTTAAAACAGTGATTTAATTTTGCATATGTGAATACAAAAACTATAAGAAAATATAATCAGATAAATATTCAAATTGAATGTTTAATTTAACATAAGTATGAAAGATTGTCAAACAATGTTTAACAACTTAACAAAATATATTTAACATTATGAAGATTACTGACAATTAATTGATATAGAGGGACTTATACAAACAGATAGTTCAATAAGTCAATCTCTAAAATGGATTATAACTTCAGAGTATTTAAGATAGACCGAAACACAGCTTTCTCTTACCTACTTATCTTCATAAAAATCAAATATATGCAGAAAACAGAGTGAAATGAATACTAGAAAAACTTACAAGGAAATAAACTGATTGAAACAAATCCAGAATCCTTCTATTAATAATAAATGATGAAAAATATCATACACTTTTTCTTACAAATTCTCATCCAAGGGTGGAACTCTTAATAACTCAAATGGAGAGTTATTTATACTAAATTCTATCACTTAGAAGTATCTAAAATGATTACAAAAATAACATCAAAAAATAGGAATATGAAAAATGATGAGTGATCTGTCACTGTCTTTGAGGAAGTAGATGATGATGTGGTCCCAAAAAATTTTGTTGTTCTAGCATGTTGTTGGAGACAAAGGTAACTTGATGGTTTCACACAAGTGATCCCATCTATCCTGACTTGGTATATCCAGATTTAGTAATCTCCTGAAAACTTCATCTACTTCTGTGTATCATTCAAAAGTAGGCTTGTTAATGAAGAGATGTTTGATTTCATGTTTAATTATCAAATAAAAATCTAAAGCTTCTAGAAAATATTTTCTTGTCATATGACCTTTGATTCCTGCAAACTTGGCTTTGTCAATGGCTATGGTGTAAATATTTTTATATTACTCCTCCAAGTTGATCAAGTTGTCATTGGGAGCTACTAATCCAGACAATCCCCTCTTATTTAGAACGTTAAACTTGGTGTGAAATATTTGGACAACAATTTCCAAAGTTTGACATTTAATCTCTAATTGATTCAACAGATTCTTCTTCTGCAACACTTTCTTGATCACAAAAATAGTGGTTGTTTTGTTTGTAATGTTAATCTATTCCAATTTTTCCCTGCTATTTGAATTCAACACTTTAATCATGTCTGAGGCTTTTGCTCGTTTCTGCTTCAGTACTACCTTTTCTTGTTCAATAACTATTTTTCACTTGTTGACGAGTTCCTCATGTTAACAAATGATCTATATGGATGGCCATAATTTTTTCATTGCTTGGCTTATTTCAGTCCAGATAATTTCTAATTTCCCTGTCTTGGGCCAAGGTGTCTGCCATTAAAAGATCACTTTCCAAATTTTTAACTTTATGTGATAGTCAGTGAGATTTCTGCATCTCTTCCATGTATAGGGTGTCATTTCTTATATTATGATATTCTAAGTTTCTGACTTTATCCATAATATTTTCATTCTCCTACTTTTGTAAGGTCAATCCTGCAAGCTTGGTTGGATCACCTGTTGTTGATGTATATTCTATTTTTGTTGATGAAGAGCTTGGCTCTATACCTGCAACTACAATAGGAACTATTAAAACTGGAATCATGGAAAGCTGAGTTGATTTTTCTTTCTCCTTAAACAAACCTTTAATATGTTCCTCCATCTTCTTTATCTGAATGTTCTGCTCAATGATGAGTTTGAGTATCTCCTCTCTATTATGTTCACTTTCCTCTATTTCCTTGGTATGGGGGTCTTCTATAGAAGTAAACTTTAGCTTATTTCGAAGAGCTATAATATATGCATTCTTCTTCTTTAAAATATCTTCTATAGCTTTACAATCCTTAAGGTCATACCCAATCTTTATTACAATATCTTCTAAAGACTTTAACTTACTGTCTTTAGCTAAAGAGGAGATTTTTTCTATATTCAATGGTGACTATACATTTGAAAAGGTTTTTCTCAACTTGGACAATGTCATTGTTGTGTTATTCATGGTAGAGAAAAGTATCTCTCCAAACTAACTTTGCATGTCCATCTAGTCTATGTGATGAATCTGATTTGCATCAAATGAGAAAATTGTTTTTTTATAATTAGAGGGAGCTTTGGGAAAAGGGACTTGGGCTTAGAGAAAATCCATATGAATCCTTCCATTTTCCATTTCAAAATCTGTCAGCAGCCTATGTTGTGATGTAGAAGTATGATTCCAGAACTGGTTGTAAACATTAGCCTTCAAGGATTCATTCTTTTGTTTGATCTCTAAGAATTTAGATAAAATGTGTTGATCATCTTATGGGTTCTTGTAGCTGTAGAAGATGATTGAGTATTAGGAACACTCCCCTCTGCTACTATAGTTACTTCTGCATCTCCCAATTCAATGATCTCTAGATATTTTTGGCTATGCTTTGTAGAAATAGTAAAATCGGTCTTCTGCGTCTTCTGTTGAATTATAAATTCTTTGGCAATGTCTGCAGAAGTTGATGATTCCTCTCTAGGTATTTTATGTTGCTTCTCTTGAGAAATTGGAGTCTGTAGAGTATATCTAGAAACAATCTTCTCCTCTGCCTCTTGCAATGTATCCTCTACCCATTGATCATGGTTCATGAAATTCTCAATCTCAGGCCTAGGTGTATGATTGTAGGGAGTTGTCTTCAACTCGACCCTTAAGTTTGAAACGACATTGAAAGGATTATAAGACCAAGAGCAGCATGGGAGAAAAGGTCGAGGGGATCACTCTGTGGGATCAACAACATCTAGTTAATGGTCTCTAGAGTGATAGAAATCATAATGTTTCCATGATGAGCTACTTTGATGGGATCATACCTGGCTTGACACCAGGTGACTAGGTCATGGAATTCATGGGTTTGAGGGAATGGATACAGAGGTAATAGGGTGATCCAGGAGGATCTTGCATCAATTCAAATTGACAGTGTCTTCTTCAGTTTCTCGAGTGTTCTGGAGGAAAGAGGAAGTCTTCAATAACTTCATGGTGTGGAATGTCATTATTTTAAACCTAAGCTAAGGAGAAAGTGGTGTTCAAAACCATGTGATTTGGGTGTAATGTTATAGTGCTACATCATGGTGTAAACATATGTAATGGTGTATTAAACCCTATGGTCCTAATCCTAAAGACTTAAGACCTAGCGCTAAGACCTATGGTGCCTAAACATATGCTATGGTCAAAAAGCTATGTTCAAAGCGTAAATATTACAAACCTAATGTTTCTTACTATATTAAAACTATGGTAATAAACCATATTTAAAATATAAAACCCGTATTAGTTGACCGCAGCGGAGTTAACCGCAGTTGCAACGACATGTGAGTAGTCGAAAAATTTAACGCAGTGTCACCATCAAGAAGACCGCAACCGCCAGGGATTTAAGACAATTTTACATATGCGGAGTCACCACACCAGTGTAGAACCACCTAACATGCGATATGGCATTCCGCGGTTAGTCCATCGCCTTGTCACATGTATTCGGTTCAACTGCTCCATTGTTAGCAGACCGTCAAGGTCTATTTTTATACTATGGTCTGTTTTGGGTTTTTGAAATTATATGCACTATGTTATTTTTAAACTACCATCTAAACCTTATCCAAAGGTGTTATAAAACTATTGCACCGAGAGCTAATTCCACTTAATTCACTCAACCACATGCCATTTTTGGCCCAAGTTCAACCTGAACCTACATTATAAATTTATTCCATTTCTTGTGATGTAGGAAAGAAGTGATTTTGAAGGCTTGTATTCAGATTTCTATAAGAGAGAGGTCGTTTTTCTTTTAGGTGTATCTTGGTCGTTCAGAGGTAGAACTGGGTGCCAAGATAGGTGTTGTAAAGCTAGGAGAGAGAGATTTCTGTTGACAGAGACCAGAGGTGCCTGTGAGCATGTTCAGTCTAGTGAATTTCTTTGTAAATAATTCCTTGGATCAATCCTTAATAAAACAGACGCACATCTTGAAAGTGAATCCGGAGACGTTGTCCACCATGGACGAACTCCGTAATCAATGTTTGTTCTATTATATCTCTATTCTTTGCTACAAATTCATGCTTAATTGTGATTCTTAAGTTCTATATTAAGTCGTAAAAATAAATTTCTTTCCTTCGGTCTTCCACACTAAGAGATAAAGTTAAGAATCAGTTCACTTTGGTAAGTATTTAGTCCTATTTTAGATCTATTTCAGATCATATATTTTGGTATCAAAGCAGGTTTCCTTTTTTAGGATTTTTTCCAGTTAATGTTAACCTGGTCTAGGTTGTGATGTGGAGAAGGAATTCTCGAGGAGATAGAATAGAGAGTTGGAAAATGGAAATTCGTTCAACAATCAACAATGGGAGGATCTGATGCATGTGAAACTCCTGAAGTGAAGGTCATGGGTGAAGAAAAAGTTCAGAAAATGTTTTTGAGCATGCATCGGATGTGTGGAGAACTCTATGAAGATGAGAAGGCAAGAGATGCAGCTTCATCATCGAAAGAAATTAAGAAGGAAAAGGGAAAAGGAAAATTTGATAAACCTCCTTATTCCCCATCATCTTCCTCATCTTATTCTTCTTCTTCTTCCAGTTCAAATTCTGAAACATGAAAGATACCTCAGAAATCATTTCTTTTGAAACTTGATGTAAAATTTGAACTACCTATGTATGATGGCGAAATGAATCCTGAAAATTTAGATAACTGGATTAAATGGTTAGAAGTGTATTGTATAATTCAGAACATTTTTTATGAAAGAAAAAAATCCAATTAGCTACACTTAGAATGGGGGGAACAACTTTAATCTGGTGGGAAAGTAAAACTCAAGTAGATTTAAAGTGGAGAGGTAAAGTCATCACTTCATGGTCTAAATTTTTAAAATCTCTTAGAAAACAATTACATCCTTTGGGATACATGCAACAAGCTATTATTGATTGGCATCATTTGAGGCAAGGTAAAGGAAAGAATGTTCAGGAGTTTAGGAATAAATATTTGGCGCTTGGTATTCCACTGGATACAAGTGAAACTTTATTAAAGTACATTAGCAGTTTACATTCTTACTTACAACATACGCTATTGATGTTTAATCCCGCTGACTTTTTTGAAGTGTGTGTTTAAGTCATACATATTGAATCAAGGGGTAGATCGTTAAATTTTTCATAGAAAGAATCCAAATAGTTGGAAATAAAGGATTCCAAATACAGCAAGAGGAACAGCAATTCGAAGGGAAAGATAACAATGACAGCTCAGAAGGAAAGTGAAATACCTACTTGAACTCACTGCTAGAGAATCGGACATGATGAAGCAGATGTTGGAAACTTCACCCAAAACTAAGACCAAAGAATTTCCAGAAAAATAAAGGTGAAAACAAGGCCAATACAACAATCCAACAAGATTTGGGCTCCTACTCAGGTGATGAAAGGAAAATAACCACAATGGTTTCGATAGGTAAAAGTTCTAACACTAGTTCAATTTCTAGTACTTCTACATCTTCTTCAAACATAAATCATTTGGATGAGGATAAAAGAGTTGAATTATTTCACGTAAGGGTAACTTCTAAGCACACAAAAATAGGCATATTATTTGATAGTGGATCACTGGAAAATTTAATATCTGAAGAATTATTTAAGAAAATGGGTTTGGAGACAATGAATCATCCAAGACCATACCCATTAGGTTGGCTAAAATAAAATACTTAGATTAATGTCACAAAGCAGTGTTGTTTAAAATTTTCCATCGCAGCTAATTACATTTATGAAGTGGATTTAGATGTGATTCCATTAGACATATGTGGAGATGTGCTAGGAAGTTCTTATTTCTATGATCATGATGATGTGTTTCATAGGAAAGAGCATTAATATAACCTTAAGAAAGATGGGATCGAATACATTGTCACGACACATAAAATCAAAACACACTTGGATTTAGTTACTGCTAATCAGATGAAGAGGCTAATAATTTTACGTAAAATATATGCACTCATGGTTGTAAAAGAACAACGTAAGGATCAACATGATTCATTTTTAGGTTGTGAATCTCAATTTAAAGAAAGTTTGGCTAAAGTGGTAGATTCTTTTCAAAGTATATTTAAATAACCAAAACATCTACCTCCTAAACTAGAAATACAACATGAGATACAATTGTTGTCTGATGCCCCTGTTCCTAATGTCAGAATGTATCACATGTCAGTCATAGAGAATGAAGAAATAAAGAGAAAAATCCAAGAGTTGGTTGAAAAAGGCTTCATTCGACCCGGTTCATCTCCATGTGGTTCACCCATAACTTTGGTTCCTAAGAAGACGGGACATGGATAATATGTGTCGACTTTAGGGCCTTAAACAAAATCACAATCAAGAACATGTATCCTCTTCCCAGGATAGATGATTTACTTGACCAATTGAAAATGTTGTCTATTTCACTAAGTTGGATTTGCGTAGTGGGTATCATCAAATTTGGATTGTAGAAAATGACATCTGAAAATTGCATTTAAAACTAGGCAGAGGCTATTTGAATGGTTAGTGATGCCTTTTGGTTTATGTAATGCTCCAACAACTTTCATGCAGGTTATGAATGATGTATTATATCCATACATTGATAAGGTTTTCATAATCTACTTAGATGATATCCTAATTTTCAGTTCTAGTACGAAAGAGTATGTTAGGCATGTTAAACTGGTCTTTGAAGTGTTGCAAAGGGAAAAGTTGTACCTTAAGCTGTCCAAATGTGAGTTTGGAAAAACTTCATTGATTTATCTTGGTTACATAGTTTGAGATGGCCATTTGAAAATAGATCCAGCTAAAATCGATGTGATTGTTAAGTGGCCAAGACCACAGAATGTCACCAAAGTTACGAGTTTCTTAGGTGCAGTTCAATATTGGAGAAAATCCATTTCTCAGTTTTCTTTTGTTGCATCACCATTACATGCTTTAACAGGTTCTAAAGTTTCCTATCAGTGGGGAGGGAAACAACAAAAATATTTTGATACACTTGAGCAGAAAATTTTCATGGCACCAATCTTAGTTGTACCAGATCTTCAATAGGCATTCGAAATTGAAACAGATTCTGGTGGTTATGCAATGGGTGCGGCTTTACTTCAGAAGGGAAACCTATTTGTTTTCATTTAGAAAAAATTTCTAAGGTAATTGAAAATTATCCAACATATGATAAAGAATTTTTTTCTTTGGTTGACTATATTAAGAAATGGAAACACTACTTAATGAGTAAGGAAACAGTGATTCACACAGATCATCAGCCGCTTCAGTACATTCAATCACAGACTATGTTGCAACAATATCACCATTAAATATGGATGGGATTTCTTCAGAAATTTCACTTAGTAATTAAGTACAAGAAAGGTGTACCAAACAAATTAGCGGATATGTTGTCTAGACCATCTTTGAATGCTTCATTCGTGCTACAGAATAGTTCTTTAAAACGTGAAATTTATTTAGAACAATATAGTATAGATGTTGATTTTAAAGATATTTATGAATCATTAACTCATGGTACTCAGGTGGAAGAATTCAATTTTCATGTTCATGATAGGTTGTTATATCATCTAGGTAAGTTGTGCATACCACAGAATGAAAGGGCACATGTTATTCGGGAAGCACATTCTTCTCGCATTACAGGACATTTTGATGTAAGCAAGACAATGTCGAAAATTCAAAGGTATTTCTACTAGCCTTGTATGTATGAAACGGTTGTCAAGTACATTAAAGGTTGTGTTATGTGTTCGACAAGAAATTGAAAGATTGGTTTGTATATGCCACTTCTAGTTCCTTCACGACCATGTGACATCATTTCCATGGACTTTGTTGGAGGACTTCTTATGTCCAAGAGAGGAAATGATTACATGTATTTCGTGGTTGATCGTTTAAGCAAGATGTGCATTCTTGTTCCATACAAAAAGCAAGTGATTGTTGAAAATACTGCACATATGTTCTTTCAACAGGTATGGGTTCATTTTGGGTTACCTATTTCCATCATTTCCGATCGAGATACTTGCTTTATAGGAGAGTTTTGGTCCACTTTGTGAGGATTCATGGCCACAAAGCTAAAGAAAAGCACAAATTTTCATACATAGACTGAAAGACAGAAAAAAGTGGTGAACAGGACAGTGATACATATTCTCTGAGGTTACTGCAATAAACATCCTAAGTTGTGGGTTGAATCTTTACCTTATGTGCAGCATGCTGACAATCAAGCCTTACATTCTTTGACTAAGTGATCACCATTTGAAACATGTTTTGGGTATCTACCAAAGACAAAAATGGATTTCATGTTTGGTGAAGAAGATAAAGTGAATGGACACGAAAATACAAATAAATCAGTTAATTTCATTCAATGGATACAATATATACATGAAGCAGTGCAGGATCAGTTAGAGAAGAGTCAAGCCAAGTACAAAATGCACCATGACAAGCATCGAGTGGATCATCATTTTCAGGTCGATGGTCAGGTATGGTTGTATATCATTTAAGGCAAGTTGAAAGGTGAAGGTAAGAAAACAAAACCCATCAGGTATGGTCCTTTCAAGATTGTGGAAAAGATTGGAAATAATGCATTCTGGTTAGATTTACCTCCTTACATGCGTATTTATTCAGTTGTAAATGTAGAAAATATGAAGTTGTATGAACCTCCGATGATTATTGATCTAGAAGAAGATACACATATTCCTACCGTTGATGATTTGGCACCTGAGATATGAATGAGTTGCAGGAAGATACCATCTTGGATAGGAAATTTCACACTTCAAGGTGTGGAGATGTTGAATATCTTCGAGTGGGACTCAAGGGCATAAATCCTAGCAAGGCGAGGTGGATGGAGATCGGAAGAGTGGGGGAGTTGTACCCTCACCTGATATCTTCTTAAATCAAACTTTTGTTGGTCCAAAAGCTTTCAAGTGAAGAGGATTGATCCAAGAGGATATTGCATCAGTTTAGATTGGCAATATCATCTTCAATTTCTCCAGTGTTCTAGATGAAAGAGGAAGTCTTCAATTAATTCATGGTTTGGAATGTAATTATTTTAAACCTAAGCTAAGGAGAAAGTGGTGTTAAAAACCATGTGGTGTGGATGTAATGTTATAGCACTACATTATGGTGTAAACCTATGTAATGGTGTATTAAACCCTATGGTCCTAATCCTAAAGACTTAAGACCTATGGTGTTTAAACATATGCTATGATCAAAAAGATATGTTCAAAGCGAAAATATTACAAACCTAAGGTTTCAGACTATATGAAAACTATGGTAATAAACCATATTGTAAAATAGAAAAACAGTATCAGTTGATCGTAGCGAAGCAATGACATGTGAGCAGTCAGGAAAGTTAACGCATCGTAACCATCAGGAAGACGGCAACCGCCAGGGGTTTAAGATATTTTTCACATGCGGATTCACCACACCGTTGCAGAACCGTCGGACCTAACATGCGAGGTGGAATTCTACGGTTAGTCCATGGCCTTGTCACATGCATTCAGTTCAACTGCTCCATTGTTAGCAGATTGTCAAGGTCTATTTTTATACTATGGTCTATTTTTGGTTTTTGAAATTATATGTGCTATGTTATTTTTAAACCACCATGTAAACCTTATCCTAAGGTGTTATAAAAATATTGCACCGAGAGCTAATTCCACCTAATTCACTCAACCATGTGTCATTTTTGGCCCAACTTCGACCTAAACCTACATTATAATTTTACTCCATTTCTCATGATGTAGGAAATGAGTGCTTTTTAAGGTTTGTATTCAAATTTATGTAAGAGAGAGGCAGTTTTTCTTTCAAGTGTATCTTGGTTGTCTGGAGGTAGAATTGGGCATCGAGACAGGTGTTGGAAAGCTAGGAGAGAGAGATTTATGTTGACAGAGACTAGAGGAGCCTGCGATCACATTCAATCTAGTGAATTTATGTGTAAAGACTTCCATGGATAAATCCTTAATAAAATAGATGCCCATCATGAAAGCGGACCTGGAGACGTAGTCCACCGAGGACGAACTCCGTAATCAATGTTTGTTGTCTTCTATCTTTGTTCTTTGCTGAAAATTCATGTTTAATTGTGCTTCTTAAGTTCTGGATTAATACATAAAAAATTAATTACTTTTCTTCGGTCTTCCACACTAAGCGATCAATTAACAATCAATTCACTTTGGAAAATATTCAGTCCTATTTCATATCTATTTCAGATCATAGGGACTCCCAGAGTTTGTCATCATCCTGCTGGTCCAAATAATTCTATTTTAGCCACAAGTGCAATTCATAGAGCTTGAATTTGTATTGTGTGTATACAATTTTGAAGGATTGATTGGCTAAAGGAACATGGTAAAGATCGACCGGGTCAGACACAAAAGGGGTTTCCTCAAATACTAGCTTTCGGGATTTTCCTTTAGGAGCCATTTAACCTACGAAGGAAAAAGAAAATGGAAATGTGGCTGTTATGTTGATAATATATGAAGGGGTTGTATCTACAAATGAATTTTTTTCTGATAGAGCAATAGATGGCAGAGCCGTTAACGCGAATATGTCTCTCGAAAACATGTGATTTGAAATAATTAAAAAATGGATCAAAGGTGGTGTAGGGAATGGAAAGGTTTTAATTATAGTGTGCTCAGATTACTGTTATGTCCGGTGATTGTTAGGGAATTGACCATAGAGCCTGAATGGATAATGGTACAGGAGCTATTGGGGGTGAAAATGACTAAACAATGGTTATGGAGCGGGGTGTAACGGGACGGAGAATGGCAACGGTAGGGGAGAAGAGTGTACAGGTCGGCATCGGGATATGATCATAGTGGAAAATTCAAATGACCGTTGGAAGAAGTCAAAACCCTCACCGGGAGTAAGGCTGATTTCGGAGGGGGTAGGCAGCGGTAAGTGGTTTTGAGCAGGGGGTGCGAAGTTCTCTGGGAGTGACATGTAGATAACGGGCCTGCCATTGGTGAATAAATTTTTGGACACCCCCTCCCCCCCCCCCCCCCGTTTTTAACGATAAATGGGAAAGGAGGGTGTGAAAAGGCTTCCCCGTTGTTGATTTGGGCGGGGAAAACATCGATCGTTCAAGTCTGCTCAATCATTAATCAAAATCAACAAAAATATTTTTCGCTTGCGGACTTTGGATAAGTCAAATATGTGATTTATTACAAAATTAATTAATCACTTAAATATTGCAATTAACTTAATTAAACATAATTTGAATCCTAATTTAATTTTGGTGCATTTAAACAAGCTACCACTAAGTTAATTTTATTTTTTATGGAAACTACGCAATTTATTTATTTTATTACTTTGAAACTATGCCTAGCATTTTCAATCTTTTGCCTTCATTTTTTAGAGCATATACCTATCATTTGGCTAATATGAATAATTTATTTTTTCACAAGTCCTAACATTTTTTATTTTTATCTATTTCATATCCAAAGTTTAAATAAATATATATATATATATATATATATATATATATATATATATATATATATATATATATATATATTCATATTCTTCTACAATGCTAACTTATCAAAACCAAATATGTTACAACATCAGCTCCAACTGGGGACTGCTTCCTCCTGTAGGATGAAGAGAACTATTAGCACTAAGTGCCTTCTCCTCGGGTTAATGGATTCTTTGTTGAGAAAACAAACATACTTGAAAATAAAACAAACCGATATTTATACAATGATGAATGTGTGAATCACTTCTTCTGCATATTCAGTATTGGATGTAGTGCTTCAAGTACCTTTCGTTGACTTTTAATGAAGAAAATTGTACTATCAAGTTCTGCAAGATGAAAGTATTGTTACCCTTGACTTCTGCAATACTAAAGCGTCCAAACAGAGGTTGTCAAATTTTCTATGTTTTCCTCTTTGTTCATGTTGAATTTTTCAACAAGAAACAGTGAAATTGGCATCCAGAAACAACATGACAGCACCTACACTAGTGTGGGACCACAGGTCATGTAGTGATGGGTCATAGCGATACATTAGTGTGAAATTCAATTTATTTAATAAATTGGATATGTGTCAAATTTAATTATCCCTTATTTAAATTGGACAATAAAATGTAATTTTATCTCATGATCACTTGTAATAGGTAGCTGAGTGTGATAAACTCAGTTGGCTCATGAAATTTGAGTTGAGGGTATTTGGTGAGGCATTCATAGTGATTCTATGCGTTTTAGAGTTCAATTTGTAGTTAAGTGTATGAGTTTAATGCATGAGTAATCAATTAACTCAGTTAGGTGAGTTAAAGTCAGTTGAACTAGCTGTAACTATTTGTTGCACTAGTGAGAGATCAAGTGAATTAAATCATATTTAGTTCACAATTAGTGATATGCCATGCAACTGATGATTTACTATTAATAGTTGTATGCATGTTAGTTTCAGTGGAGACCCAGTTGAGACAAAGGTTAAAGGGAAGTTAACTATCAGTTGTGATATTAGAAGGCTGCCCAGATGTAGTTAAAACACCACAAAATTCCCATGATACTTAGCACAGTTGAGAAAGGCTAAAATTCCTAAGGAATAGGGATTTCAATTCTCATGAATTGCGTGAGAAAGGCAGGCTAAATACAGGCTAAGAATTGGCTAAGTGTTGGCCCGATTTTGTTTGGATCAGTGTAAGAAGATAGGAAAATTGCAGGAGACTCTTGTGAGAAGAGTGCATTGTAATTGTTTCATGATTCCTTGGTTCATTATACAATATAGATAGATGGGTTTTGAGCAGCAAGCTTTCCCCGGAA
Organism: Pinus albicaulis; assembly: GCA_034641835.2. NCBI lineage: Eukaryota > Viridiplantae > Streptophyta > Pinopsida > Pinales > Pinaceae > Pinus > Pinus albicaulis. The sequence goes on from CM076578.1 coordinate 1,201,425,748, forward strand.
AAATATCTGTGTTGTTGTTTGATTTGATTCTTTCTTTATTTGTTGTGATTAGCGATCGTGTTTAATTTCCACAATTGATTGGTAGAAGGATTCAGTATCTAGCTTTAGTACATTGCTTGATCGGATTGAATCCATTGATATACATATGTTTGTATAATTTATACACTTCCCTCCTAGCATCCCATCTCAATACCTAACCTCCTTCCCTGAAATCTCTTTCTCTATTTTTTCTATCAAAGTGACTTTTCATCTTGTTTTGGTATTTCCTAAGCTTGTAATAAATTTCATCCCTATTTTCATTTAGTTCAATGATCTGATTAATTCTCCTTGAAAAATCATCAGGTTCTTCATTAACTTCTTGCAAAAATTTCAAAATAGGGAAAGCTGATTTGTAGCAAAAAATGCTTCTTTACCATAAACCAGTTGAAATGGAGATTTTCCATATTTTTGGAGATATTTTGTTAGCCCAAACTGCATAAATGAGGTGACTATCCCAATTCTTCTTATGGTTTTCTAATGTCTTCTTGATAACCTTGACCAGACTCTTGTTTGATGACTCTACTAGTCCATTTACCTATGGATATTAAGGAGTGGAATGAAGTAATAACATTTGATACTTTTGACAAAACTCAATCATTTTCACACTACTAAATGTTGTTTCATTATCTGTTACTATTTTCTGAGGACATCCAAATCTGGACATAATTTTTTCTTCAATGAAATTGATGACTACATTTTTTGTGGCATTTCTAACTGGAATGGCCTTTACCCATTTGGTGAAGTAATCTGTTGCAGTTAGTATCCATCTATGTTGTTTGATTGATGTTGGATGAATTTCCCCTATGAAATCCAATCCCCACTCTAAGAAAGGTGTTGAAACTAATACTGGAACCAAATGAAGTGTTGCAAGTTTTTACATTATAGAAAACATTTGACATGGAGTGCAACTTCTAACCTTTTCTCCTACTTGTGAAAACGTATTAGGCCAATAGAATCCTGTTATCAATATTTTATATGTTGTAGCTCTCCAGGCATAGTGTCCACCACATATTCCTGCATGAAATTTTTCAATAATTCTTTTTGTTTCACTTTCTTTCAAGAAAAGAAAAAGGATATTGATTGGATCCTTCCAGTATAAATTTTCATTGATGATATAGTACTTTAAAACTTTTAACTTTATTATATTACACTGATTCCTTGAAAATTGAGAAGGACAGTCAAAGTTAATAAGAAAATGTACAATATTATAATACCATTCTGACAGCAAGTATTTCTGATCAATGTAAACAAGGACTGATTGATTTGAACATGAAGGTTCTTGTGTATTCTTCCCTTCTGAATCTTGGGAAGGTTCTTATGGACTCTCCCCTTCTGCATTTATAGAAGTTTCTTTTGGATTCTCTCCTTGAGATTTTGGAGAAGGTTCTTGTGGATTCTTCTCTAAAATTTCAAAAGCAGAATTTATCCCCAAAACTTTACAATTAGATTCAGCTAAATTTTTAGCCAAACCTTAACCTTTTACCAACTTTATATTCTTGATACTAAGATCAAATTCAAGAATTTTGGTAATCCATCTTCCTCTTCTCGCATCAATGTCTAGTTGAGTTAGGAAAATTTTCGCAGCATTGTTGGGAACATAGGTAGTAATGGTTGAGTGAAGGACATAAATTCTGAAGGACTTTAAAGTTTGGAATAGGGAATAATATTGTTTTTCAATAATGGCATACTTAATTTTTGCATCTCTCATGACTTTACTGAAAAACGCTATAGGTTTATCATCACCATCTTCATTCTTTTTCAAAAGGACAACAGCTAAAGTGGTTTCAGAAGAAAAGGAAAACATGTTAAAGGGTTTAGAATAATTAGGGTTGGCTAAAGTTGGGGCTTCAGAGATGGCCTTTTTAATCTGTTAAAAATCATATCTAGCAGGTGTTGTCCACTTAAATTCATGATTCTTCTTTAACATATTAGTGATATCCTTAACTATTTCAGCATAGTTAGGAATGAATCTACTCATGAAGTTAATATTTCCAAGAAAGGCTAGGATATATTTGTTGTTCCTTGGTAATGAAAGTGATTGGATTGTTGATACCCTTTTAGGATCCATCACCACTCATTCCTTAGAAATGATGTGGCCGAGAAATTTCCCTTCTCTGATAGCAAAAAAATACTTCTTGGGATTGAGTGATATCCCAAATTTTTTACAACTGGAAAAAACTTTCATCAAGTGTTTTAAATTTTTCTGATTTGAGTTAAAAAGAGAGTACGGTCATCAAGATATATAACAACAAATTTTTTTGTCTTACCCACAAAACCTAAGTCCATTTTTGGTTGTGGAGCCTAATTATCTTGTTTATTTTGTATCACAGCATTGGACCCCTATACCTTAATGGGGGCGGCAACGCCGCCCATAATTAAATGTTGTCTGGGAGGTCTGGGGGGGCGGCTGCGAATTTATGGAGTCCCCCCCCCCCCTAGCGGGCGGTTTCGGGGGAAACGCCCCTAAAGCTAAAAACAGATGTAAAATTTCCTTGTAAAAGTATAGTAATTTATATTCAATCTGGGTCATTCATTAGGCAGATGATCTGACGGTAGAAGTTATGTTTAGTTTAGGGTTTTTTTCCCTAGAAGGCAACCCCTCGCTTATATGAGGGTATTGTATTGTGGCTGTGTATTGTGTATGTATTCTCAGAGCGAGAAACAGAAAGGGAGACTGTGAGAGAGAACAGAGGATATTACAACGGATCTGTTGTAGGTTGTGTCTCTTCAGTTTGCTGGATAATATAAAGGAAGGACTGGTTGTTCGGGGTGGATGTAGTCCAAACTAGGTGAACCACGTATATCTGTGTCTATTTGGTTTTATGTGTTTTGTGTGCTTGTGCTTTCTGCATATTTTATGTGTTGCATTGCTCTGTAATATTTAATTTCTAACATCCATAGCTCTCTGAAATGTTACTCTAGCATTTTTTAATCCAAAAGGAATCCTGGCATACATAAATGTACCCCAAGGAGTGGTAAAATCAGTACTCTTTATGTCTTCTGGACTCACCATTATCTGGTTTGTTGAAGGGAAAAATCTGTCCGACCAACAGCAGGGGATCTCCCCGATTAAAAGTCCCAACTAGACTCTAAACCGTTTGGAATAGGGATCCCATCTGGGGTGTGGGTCTGGCTACCGCTTAAGTCTCCTTCCCTTTGGTCTCAAAAGAACTCAATTGAACCTGTGGACACACGCTTATTCAAATGATACAAGATACATGATTGATGCGTTAAACACATATATAACACTATGCGTAGCAAGACAATTAATAAAGCATAAACACTTAAGGAAATTTTTTTAACAACACATCATTGGAGTTATGCTTGTAGGCTGTTCTGACCACAAAAGAAACAACTCTTTATGGCGAGATGCCCCTTTACTTCCTAAAAGATAAAACGAATGCTAATAAACAAGGTCATTCACATCCATTAAGAAAGAGAAATGAGTTGAACATCATTAACACGAGTACAAAGAACCATAATGCATAAATGATGCCATTAAAATTGCAGCTTCATTAATCAAAAGATGTTTGAAACTGTATAAGAAATACTCATAGTGTTCGCACAGCAAAACACATCAGATCCAAAAGGAGTTTTAACAAGTATCTATATTCATGTGCAAAAGAATGTTATCCTTCAATACAAATGTTGTATAACTCTTGAGTCCCCCAAAAAAAGGATCCTTACATTTTCCCCAAAGGGAGTTTTATAGATCAAAATTTGCCCTTTGGGCTTCCTGACTCTTCGCCTGCCCAACTGTTGAGCTGCCTTGCGACCCGCGACCTGGCTGGGCAATGCGACCTGCGACCTGGCTAGGCAGCATGACCTGCGACCTGTTTCCAAAAGCTACCAGTGATCTACTGCCACCGGATTATGAATATGTGCACGCAATCGTGAGGTCAGGGGCACCAATCTTTTGTCCTTTGAGGAAGTTTTGTCAAGTCTGATAATCTGCTGCTATGGGAGAAACCAAAGGGACCTCTTCTTTCAACCGATGCATACACTCCAAGGCATTTGGGACTAGATTCTCCTTCTTCTGCGAGATCAAGTTGGACAGAGAGGCGAGCTTGGTGTAGACCCAGACTGGCATGACAAGAAACTTGCCCAAGTTCTCTTGTGACGCTGCAAGGTCGGGAGTGGCAGCAGCTTACTTAATGGGCTACAAAAATGACCGGATCTCCTGATCCACCTATTCCCAGGTCTTCCCCTCGTCCAATGCACCCAGCGATGGAATGTGATTTAGGATGTGCATCGAATCGATGACGTTGATCATGTGTTCGTATGCAGCCATTACCTTGTCTAATTCCTTCGATAGCTTATCCTTGGACTTCATTTTCATACAGATCTGGACTTTGGCATCTTGCGTGTGAATCTGGTCCTTCTTTGGAAAATGTTCGGGAGCCTGGGGGTACCGCACTGTCCAGTCCATCATTCTGTCCAAGGCAGTTGAGGCTTCATTCAGCTTCTTATGCCTTTGCTTAGTTTCCGTTTGGGCTCTCACCAAGGGGGCGACTTTTTGTTTTATGGTAAACATTTCCCCATAAACTTTCCTCATGGTAGTCTCTAATATATCGACCGCCCTTTGAATGGTAAGCGGCACTTCATTGACAGGGGGAATTTTGTTTCGGAGTTGTTGACCCTCCTCTCTCAATGTCGTCTTTTCCTGTTCTTCCCTTGCCTCCCGCTGCTCTGCTTCATGTAGCCTATTTTGTAGAGAGAAGATCTCTCTACTCATTCTGGTTACATTCTCTTCTGTGGCCGCAGCAAAAGTTGTGCCAACCGATGCTATCATCACAGGATTAGTCCTATTATCGAGGACTATGTCTTTTCCCGTCGCGACTGTGCATAAGGCGGAAGGATTTCGCGCCAGACATCTCCTTTTCTCCTGTCGGATTTTGAAGGAGAACTGATCGTACGTGAGCCTGGTGAGATTTAATACCTCCTCCTCTTGCCCCTGGGAGGAATTGAAATCGGAGAGCATGGCTTGTGTACTGACTAGAGGTACCTCAAGGGGAGATACCTCGATGTTCTCTAGCTTTGCATCCTCCTCTTCTTTCTTTTTCTTTTCTTCCTCTTCTCTTCGTAGGTGTTCAGCTTCTGCCTTTTCATGTTCTCTCTTCCGCCTGAGCTCTGCTTCTGCCGTTGCTTCTAATTCGGCTTTCCTTTTACGCTCAGCTGCTGCAGCTTGCTCTGCTTTCTTCTGGGGATCGGCTTCCATTTTATCTAACTCTTTCTTGAGTTCCCGTTCCGTTGCAGCCTCCGCCTCTTGTTTCTCCTTTTCCTCCTTGGCCTCCTCAGCCTGCTTTTTCTTTTTCTCTGACCTTAGGCTCTTCTTGCGCTTATCTTCATCCTCTTTCATTTTCTTCTCTCTTTCTTGCTGGGCTTTGGCTTCTGTTTCTTTTTTTTGGGTAGAAGTACTGTGCCCTGTACTGGTTCAAGGCTTTTTAGCCAGAGAAGAAGAAGCACCTCCCAATTCACGGCTCCTATCTTCCAAGGTTTGGTCATCTGGGTCTTCTTGATCAGAGTATGCCCCCGGAGCAAGTTGGCGGTCTGCATTATACCAGTTTCTTCTTTCATCTTCACCTGGGTATTTCGTGTGTTGGTAGTTCCATTTGAACTTAGCCCTCTTGCAGTGATCAGGGACTATCCTTTCTGGCTCATATGTTCGGTGGTCTAATGCCCCCAGGTGGTAGCTTTTCATCTCTTCTGCTTCTGCCTCTACCTCCCTAAAATATTTGATTGTGTAAGCACCGATAGTGAGGGTTAGTGTAGGCCACGGCTTCTTCTTACCCCTGGACAGGACCCTGGAGAAACCGGAAGACATTTGGAAATATACCTCTTGAATGAGAATTTTGTCTGTGATAAATCGAGGCATAGCATGTGGGGCCTTGAACGAACCAAAGACTCGGATGAATGTGTACTCGGCGAATGGGAACCAATGCGCTACCTTTCCTAGCGTCTCCATGGCTCGCCAAGACATGCAAGGAGTGTCTTGGCCGAACAATTTTCTGTAAAGAGCGGGGATGAACACTTGAGAGATCGGCTCTATGTCCTGTTAATACCTGGAATCCCAAAACACCTTGGTTTGTAAGTGGATTGCACGGGTCTGTTTTGGATCCCAGTTATGCACCCATCCCTCAAAGTGCAACCTTGAACAAACAGAATCCAACAAATAAGAGGCCATGTATAATTCAGAAGGCAATCCTTCATCTGGTACCAATGCCAAGGATATGTTCATATGAATGGAGGTCACCAATATGCTGGCCCAGTTGAAACGAGTGTCGTGCACTGTGACATACTCCAGGAGAGTTTCCCATTTGCTGCTGAAGGTGGTGGCATCGGGGCACCCGTACAATCTGCAAAGCATGGCAGCCACCAATTTATATACTTTCCTAAGGCCTGCCACTAGATATTCCTGGTCCTTATTGACCTTAAATTTCTCAAGCTCCTCCCACCATTTCTTTAGAGTGTCAACTATAGGTATTGCATGGGCGATAGCCCATACTTCTATGAAGTCCTCTTCTCGCTCAAGAAAAGAGTAATAAACATGATCATCTGAGCCTTTGAGCATCGCGAAATCCTTTCCTTCGCTGTCCTTGATTACGAATTTCTTGGGGTCAGTTTTCTGTATAATCCAATCTATCATCTCTGGGCATGGGAATATAGCCGGATGGGCACCTGCAAGATGTAGCTTAGACCTTTTGACCTGTATGTATATCTCCCGATTAGGGAGGTCCTCTAGGAATTCTATTCTAGCGAAATCTTGGTACACTTGGTACCAACGCATGTTGTCCCCTTTGGCAAATGTGCATAGGGTATCCCTGTAGATCAGGGGTGGGGACATTGGAATTTCCATCTCTATATCCTCCACTGCCAGGCTCTTGTCTTTTTTCCGAGATACCGGAGGTCCCATGTCGCTTGAATCTGAGGGGACAGGTATACACTCTAAGTCTACTTCGAATTCACCTATCATATTCATGAAATAATCCAAGGATAAGAAAGATGCCATGATGATACCAGACTAGGTAGAGCTTATCAATTATTTCAACTAGGGACACAGGCAGAGTTGAATAAGCAGCCTACTGGGTCGTAGGGTCGCAAGGTCGCGATGTTGATATTTTGAAGAATTTGCGACTTTGCGACCTTGCGACCAGGTCACGGGTCGCTGGGTCGCAAGTTTTGAAAAAATGGAAAAAGTGCGACCTTGCGACCTTGCGACTAGGTCACGGAGTCACTAGGTCACACGTTGTGAGAAAATGGCAAAAATGAGACCTTGCAACCTTACGACTAGGTCGCGGATCGCTGGGTCGCAAATGCTATAAAACTGGTGGGAGAGCAACTCTGCGACCTGCAACCAAGTCACGAGGTCACTAAGTCACGAAGCTGAGAAAAACAAACGGAAGAGCAATCTAGGACCTGGCGAATTAGCGACTGGGTCGCAGGGTCGCAAGTCGTGCTAGGGCTTACCGGGGTTTTGTTGCATGCGGCGTGAAGTTGCTTTTCCCTTTAACTTGATTAACACAGGGCTAAATGGGTCCAGAAAGAGCTAGGGGATAGCTTTTGGAGCAGGATACAGGCCATGAGAGGCTGGATGAGGAACTGTGATAAGTTGGGCAAACAGGGTGAATGTTGGAATCAAAAGGGAAGCCCTATGTGACAAACAAAAACAATGACTAAGGCAGGGTGCAATTTAAAGGCTAAGGAATATAAATATTAGGCAAGAATAACCAAAAAATGAAATAGTAGGAGGAAAACGACAACTTACCTAGGAAAATCACGCTCCAGTCGACCTGTCAGAGGCGTTTTTTCTATCCACTGCATATGTAAAATGCGACCTAGCGACCTCCTATATATAAAAAGGTCGCACATGTAGGCCATTCATGGGTTCACGGGGTCGCATGGCGAGGTGATCTAAGAGGGATGCGACCTCGCAACCTTGTGACCTTGCGACCTCATGGTCGTGGGGTCGCAAGGTCGCAGGGTCGCGGTTTTCCACAAATTTGAAGTTTGTGACTCAGCGACTTAGCCCTCCCGACTCTTTACTTAAATTTTCTTTGTGCTTAAGGGGCTCCAAAATATTTTAAAGTGGGGGGTTTTTGGAGAGTGTTGTAGAGGCTACAACATGGGTATATCCAGAAAAACCATAAAGCATTGAAAGTATATTTTCACCTGAAACCTTTTGAAGCAACTGATCCATTTTGCATATTGGGTAGTTGTCTTTTAAGGATGACTTTTTTAAGTTCCTGAAATCTACACAGAGTCTAATTTCCCCATTCTTCTTCATCACAGGAACTAAATTAGCTACCCAGCCTAAGTATCTTAATGGAACTATGATTTGAGCATCAAGTAACTTCTTAAGTTCTTTCTTTATGGTAGAGAGCAAAGCTGGATTGATTCTTCTTAAAAAAAATTTATAAGGTTTTGCTTCAGGTTTTAATGGAATTTTATCCTCAATGAGAGATGTATCATAAGTTTTTAATTCAACATAAGACCAAGCAAAAAAATCCTTGTAAGCTTTAAGAAGTTTCAGATATTAAGTTTTTACTTCCTCAGGTAGAGATGCACATATTTTAATGTTATTAATATCTTCAAGTGTTCCAATATTAGATTCTTCAATATCCTCTTCAGGTGAATTTGATAATGGATTCTTGGGAAAATCATTTTGGTCAAATAACTTTTCTAGAGAGAATATACCTTTGGGAATAAATTTGTTTGACAATTGAAAGATATTATGGTCAGCCACCTTTAAATTTAAATCAGAATTTTGATTTTCTTTATTAATTTCATTCATATTTGATCGATATTCTTCAATTTACAAAACAGAGAATTCATCAATAATCTGTAAAAAATATTTTAATTGTTCATCATCCTGAAATATTTTCCAGTATTTAAGATTTTCAAGAATAGATTTCCTATATTTGACTTGAATTTGATATTTCAGTTTCATTTGATCTGGAATTTTAAATGAACTAATTGAAACATCTAGGGAGTTTGCATGAATATTCTCATTTCTAGTGATGGTTGTAATATTAAATTTATGAAATAAGTTTTCCACTGAATCTGAGAGTTCATTTCTGTAAGATCTAAGTCTAGGATGCTTTGTTTGGAAAAGATTCCTAACTTGTCTAACTATGAGTTCTGAGTCATTGAAAACACTTAGATTATGTACTTTAAGACTTCTAGCCAACTCTAGTCCTAGAAGAAAGGCTTCATACTCTACCACATTATTAGTAACATCAAAATCAAGTTTGCAGGATTAAGTTATGTTTTCTTTTTCTGATGAAATTAAGACAACACCAGCTCTAGCTCTATATTTTTAGCAAGAACCATCAAAATAAATTTTCCAAATATTAGTTTTGATAGTTTCTGGAGTTTCTACAACATTTTCAATTTTAAGCTGAGAATTCTACAAATTATTTGAAGATAATTGGAAACAACCAAAATATTGGTCAACTGCATATATAAGATGATTTCTATCTTGATCTACTTTGCAAAAAATATGAATTAATTTGACCTTTGTATATAACCTAAGGTTTTCACCCCCATATACAGGAATTGTAGCAAAAGATATATCCATTTGCAACCTTCCTCCTAGCTTGGCACAACAAAACCATGATAAAAGCATTCCAAACTTCTGAGGGATATCAATGACCACAATGTCCAGAACTACACCTTTTCCAGGTATTTGGGCTAAAGTTACCACTAAGTATTTTATGATTCTTAGACATGGTACCCTTTTGTAATCAAAGGTATATAGGTCATGGTAAGATCGAGTAATTTCCAAATTTAATTGATCCATAATAACCTTTGGCATAATATTATGTGAGGTTATGAAATCTAACATACAATTATATAGCAAAGAATCATGTGCTTTCAAAGTAACATAGAAAGGTGGTATTGTTTCATCTATCATGTCAGAGCTTGGACCAAATACTACTGAGGGATTTTAATCTTGTATACTTATTACATCTCCTTCAGCATCCACTCTTGAGTTTTGAATCCATTTTGTAACTTGATTTTTGTATCCAGGGTTCTTTGAAAGATTTGATAGTGGGATGGTAATTTTGACTTTCTCAAATTCCTTTTCAAAATTAAAAGAAGTTAAAATAGTTTTATCAATTGTAGTATCAATTGGATGATTTAAAGGTTGGATTGTGGTTGTTTGGGTTTCAACGGATTTAATTTGTGGTTCAATTATAACAGGATTTTTGGGAGGCCTTCCAGGGCCTTCCCTTGGTTTTAAATCATACCTCCTATTTAGTTCAACAATTAAGAATTTGGGAAGGTTTGATATTTAGACGCTTGAGAATTTTCTTGATCCTCTTGGGATGCTTTATTTTGAGGAATATGGACGGTAACAGTTTGAACAGATGTATTGTCAGGATTGTTGATATATTTTGTGATCAAAAGAGCATTATCATCAGGTTGTTGATCATCAATCAACATAGGAGGTGGTATTTTCTGATCATTACTAGGACTTGGAGAATTTGACGTTGAGGAGCTTTCTTAAATTGAGCTTGAGTTTGGGTTTGAGGTCTAGAAACAGTTTGTTGGACTATTCTAGAAGTTGAGTTTAAATTTTGAAAATCCTATTAGAAAGGTTCCTAAGTAATGATGTTATCTCATCTATGTTTTGATCTTCATTTTTAGACTTGGAATAAGAAGAAGGGGTTTGAAGTCTTCTTCTTGAAGAAGCATGTCTTACTAGTCTCTCTGGATCTGACAAAGGTAAAGAAATCTCAGAATCAGAGTGAGACATGGTATGTCTTGAAGGAGCTAGCTTTGGGTTCTATGAAGTCATCGTGTGAAAGATTTTAACCTTACTGGTCCTTTATTCACCTTTAAAGGAATATTAATATCATTTTCCCAGGGAAAATGGATCAAATTTCATATCCCCAACAAGGGCGCCAGTCTGATGTTGTCCTCCAAGATAATTATAGGTCAATTAATCATGTCACAGCATCTAAAATATTTTGTTTTTTTTTAAATGGGTTTTTGTATGACCAATGTATTAAGAAAATAGAAACAAATGTTTTAAACTTTTGATAGTATTAAGTATTAAGAAAAGGGTTGCTACTTTACTTGAAATAGTGACTTAATTTTTCATATGTGAAAGCAGACACTGTAAGAAAATATGATCAGTTAAATATTCAGATTGAATGTTTAATTTATCATAAGTATGAAAGACTATTAAACAATGTTTAACCACTTACAAAAATATATTTAGCATTATTAACATTAATGAAAATTAATTGATATAGAGAGACTTATACAAACAGATATTTCAATAAGTCAATCTCTGAAATGGATTACAACTTTAGAGGATTTAAGATAAGACTGAAACACAACTTTCTCTTACCTACTTATCTTCAAAAAAATCAAATATATGCAGAAAACAGAGTGAAATGAATACTATAAAAACATACAAGGATAAAAACTGATTGAAACAAATCCCTAATCCTTTTATTAATCATCAATTATCAAAAATATCATACACTTCTTCTTACAAACAATCATTCAAGGTTGCAACCCTTAATAACTCGAATGGAGAGTTATTTATACTAATTTCTATCACTTAGAAGTATCTAAATTGATTACAAAAATAGCATCAAATAATAGGAATATGAAAGCTGATGAGTGATCTGTCACTATATTTGAGGAAGCAGTTGATGATGTGGCCCCAAAAAGTGTTGTTGTGATGGCATATTGTTGGAGACAAAAGTTACTTGATGGTTTCACTCAAGTGATCTCATCTGTCCTGACTTGGTATATCCATATTTACTAATCTCCTGAAAACTTCATATACTTCTATGTATCTTTCAAAAGTAGGATTGTTGATGAAGAGATGTTTGATTTCATGTTTAATTATCAAATTAAAATCTAAATCTTCTAGAAAATATTTTCTTGTCATATGACCTTTGGTTCCTGCAAACTTGGATTTGTTAATGGCTATGGTGTAAAGCTTTTTGTAGTACTCCTCCAAGTTGATAAATTTGTCATTGGGAGCTACTAATCCAGGAAATCCGAACTGATTTAGCAGGTTAAACTTGTTTTGAAATATTTGGACAACAGTGTCCAAATTTTTACATTTAGTCTCTAATTGATTCAATAGATTCTTCTTCTGCAACACTTTCTTGATCTCCAAAATAGTGTTTGTTCTGTCTGTAATGTTAATCTATTCCAATTCTGCCCTGCTCTTTGAATTCAACACTTTAATCATGCCTAAGGCTACTATTGGTTTCTTCTTCAATGCTTCCTTTTCTTGTTCAATAACTACTTTGCAGTTGTTGATGAGTTCCTCCTGTTTAAAAATGATCTATATGGATGGCCATACTTCTGTCACTGCTTGGCTTATCCAGTCCAGATACTTTCCTTGGCTTGGGCCAAGATTTTTGCCATTAAAATCTCACTTTCCAACTTCTGAACCTTCTGTGATAGTATGTGATATTTCTACATCTCTTCCATGTAAAGGGTGTCATTTCTTATATTTTGAGCTTCTAAGTTTCTGAATTTCTCCAGAAGATTTTCATTCTCCTGTTTTTGTAAGATCAAATCCTGCACAAGCTTCGTTGGATCACCTGTTGATTATGTAGATTCCACTGTTGTTGATGAAGATCTTGGCTTTATACCTACAACTGCAATAGGCACTACTGAAACTAGAATCATGGCAACCTGAGTTGATTGTTCTTTCTCCTTAAGCAAACCTTCAATTTGTTCCTCCATCTTATTTATCTGAATGTTATGCTCAATTATGATTCTGAGCTTCTCCTCTCTATTATGTTCACTTTCCTATATTTCCTTGGTCTGGGGGTCTTCTGTAGAAGGAAACTTTAGCTACTTTCGAAGAGCTGCAATATTTGCATTCTTCTTATTTAAAATATCTTCTTCAACTTTACAATCCTTAGGGTCATACCCAATATTTATTACAATATCTTCTAAAGACTTTAACTTATTTTCTTTATCTAAAGAGGTAATTTTTTCTATCTTCAACTATGACTGTACATTTGACAAGGTTGTTCTCAAATTGGACAATGTCATTGTGTTAGTCATGGTAGAGAAAATAATCGCTCTAGAATTTTTGTGCATGTCCATATGGTTTATGGGATGAATCTAATTTGCATCAAATGAGAAATTTTTTTTCTTATAATTATAGGGAGCTTTAAGAAAAGGGACTTGGGCTTGTAGAAAATCCATGTACATCCTTATATTTTCACTGTCAAAAGCTGCTAGCAGCCTATGTTGTGAGGTAGAAGTCTACTTCTAGAACTAACTGTAAACATTAGCCTTCAAGGATTCATTCTTCTGTTTGATCTCTAAGAATTTAGAGAAAATATTTTGATCATCTTGTGCACTGGTTCCAATTGATAGAATTATTTCCATGGGTTCTTGTGAAGTTGTAGAAGATGATGGACTATTAGGAACACTCCCCTATGCTGTTGTAGATACTTCTGCATCTCCCAAGTCAACGATCTCCAACTCTTTTTGGCTTTGCTTTGTAGATATAGTAAAATCAGTCTTTTGTTTCTTCTGCTGAATTATAAATTATTTGGTAATGTCTACAGAAGTTGATGTTTCCTCTCTAGGTATTTTCTGTTGCTTTTCTTGAGAAATTGGAGTCTGTAGAGTAGATGTAGAAATAATATGCTCATCTTCCTCTTGCAATTTATTCTATTCCCATTAATCCTGCTTCATGAATTTCTCAATCTCAGGCCTAGGTGTATGATTGTAGGGATTTGTCTTCAACTTGACCCTTAAGTTTGAAATGATGTTGAAAGGATCATCAGGCCAAGTGAAGCTTGGCTACAAATTCATCCTTTTGAAGATGGAATCTTCTTTAATCCCTAGTGATCTAGTATTACATATGAAGGAGCCTATTTTAGACTTTATTTTGAACTGTGATTTTCTCTTACCTAAAACAAGTGCAATTCATCCATGTTAATAATTTTTCTAATATATTCCAAAGAGAACTGTTGGACAGAATTGCGAATTAAGGATAAAACACGCTTCCCTAGACAGGTGCTAATCTAGAACAACAGGTTAAAGACTATACGACTACTTTTCCTAACTAAGAACAGACACACATAATGGATTTGATACTTATTTGGAATCCAAGCACTTCCAAATGATTCCTTCTGTTGCTTCCTTGTAGCTTCAAATTCCAGCCGGCTGTGCAAAAATATTTCCTGCAATAATGAACACTAAACATCAGAAGATAGCAATAATACAGATGTCTATTCAAGTTAGTTTGCTAAATCAGTAGAGCATAAACCATATACATCAACTAAGATCTTGAAATATGGAAAATCAAAGCCAATACAGATGCATATAGGGAAAAGTAAGTTGTATTCTTTATCAATGATTGAAGGGGAGGTTACAACCAAATCACTGATTTAGTGTCACCATCTCCAGCAGCATCCCAACCTCATCACAATGCAGATATCTCCAACAAATTGTCACTCAAATCAATCTCCTCAATGAAAAATCTATCGGCATTTCTCTACACAAATTCTTCCCTTTCAAACACTAAGATCTGTGCTCAATTTATAGAGAGGCTGAGGTATTTTTACAATCAATGAATTTCCAATAATAGGAAATACATGTTCCCAATATATTAGATGTCAAATGGATACATGGACTCGAATTTTGACACATGTGAACTCTTCTAGAAGGCACAGGCCAAGTGGAGATTCTGGAACAATTATAATTTCGCTCCCAATGTGACCAACGCACCCATAGATGTCGGGAAGTGCTTTGCAGCGAAGCCTTTCATGGGGCTACCTGCATATGCAATGCACTTAGTCCCTTTAGAGGCAGCGTTGATGAGCTCTCATATGATATATTATAAACTTCAAATATTGGAAACCTTTGCAAATGAAAGTCTTTGATTGATCTGTCTTATTCTTTGTCTTAGGGCATATAGCAATTGAAATGTTACAGGATGATAGACCCTATACATTGGTCCTGGAGATGATGCCCAGTTAACCAGCTCATTGGGAATGATGCCCAAATTGACCTATAACAATTTCCCCCTAAAGCATGAAGTCAAAATAATAACAACAATATTTTGATTGATATGCTTTACACTGTGATGAGTTGGAAATGAAGCGGACTGGTGACCTGCATCAATCTTACAATACGTTACATCGTGATATATCCTCTTTGATCATAATTGCTGAGGGTAGGCATTCCCATGTTCAACACATAAACAATCTAATAACATGTGCATAATTCAGAAAGTCATCGACATTGGAATGTTTCCCAATGCAGACATGCATACAGATATAGGCCCATGTTCGGATGATGATCTGTATGTAAGGTCATCATACAGATGATGTGTACAAAAATCCTAAAATCGTAGCCCAGATGGCTGAAACTAGATGCAGGCTCTTCTTATATCGTTCACTCAATCATTCGGGTACAAGTCTAGCCATGCAAATATATGATTTATCGTCGAACATGGAAAGACATCATTTGATTACCAGCCAATGATGTGAGCTATTAACAAACGCGAGAGAACCGCCATTAATGAAAATGGCCCTCAATGTACTACAGTACATTTCGTAAGGCGTGAATAGATGATTTGATGTCGAACACCAAACAAAATATTTCAGTCAAAACTCTGGAAGCGAGGATCTTGTCGATGTTGTAACAAGCCTCATGGTACTGGAATCTGATGTCTCTAAGTGAACTTCCTGGATATTGATTTGTCATTGACAGGAAGTCACCTTATTGTGAAACAGGAGTTACTGATTTCAGAGACAAGGGTATGAATTGATATAGCAATTTTCAAGGATGTCAGTCATGAGAATAAAGGTTTATGAGTATTGCAGAAGGATGATTTTATTCATTGGATGACTTCTCTTGAACATATCGACGCCACTGTGATGAGTTGGAAGCATTGACCCAAAACCTAAGTGAAGGTATGATGAACCATAGGTATGAATGAACCATCAAGATGATTACCCGACCCAAATAGTCACGAATATGAAGTGAAGGAAGTCTCATGTTCAAGAGTGACTTGCTACCATAAAGAATTTCTGCTCACTTTTCTAAAATTTTCCCTGGTCATTTGTCGACTAGTACCTCTTTAATTTTTAACAAGCTTGAGGAGGATAACATCTCCTAGATCTATAATTCAACCCTTAGAGCAAATAAATTATCGCTATTTAATAATTTAATGAGTCTAGCAATGAATGAAACTCGATTCTTGCCATGATCGACAAGCCTGTCGCTATTTTATGTTTTAACGAACTTAACAACAGTTATAGCCCGGTCTATTTTCATATTTAGAAAGTTTGAAAAAGTGGACGAAAGAAAACTCCATAAGTACTATTTCGTAAATTTGTCGCTCAGATCTGAAAAGGTGTAAAATAATATCTGAGAGAACCTCTTTGGTCATGTTTAACCAAGGTATTCCTTTTTCATAAATAATCTATCTCAGTCCAAAAAAGGGTTAAACTTATATTGAGTAGATATCAATTCATTTACTTTTACGAGCTCGACAAGACAAGTGCTCGGAAATATTTTCACATTATCGGAGTCTGAAAAGAGTTGAAAGAAGACTCCAGGGATTCCTTTTTCGCTGTTATAGAAGCTTGAAAAAGATATAAAAGTGCGCTTCAAATCCTGTTTCATTTTTAACAAAGCTCAAAAAATAAGGAGAAAAAGTATGCTTTGTGGTCAAGTCATTCTTTGAAATAAATCTGCACGACTAATCTGTTCATCAGTTGTATATCATATTCAGAACAACATCAAATGGATTAAAAATACCTATTTCATGATAAAACTATATTCATAGCAATAAATTTAACTTGCAAATAATTAAATGACTATTAAAAGTAGTTTCACTATTCATTTTTACCATTCCATAGTTACCATTTGCATTTTAGAGCTCTGAACTTGATTTTGCCCCCGAACTTCAGCTGTTGATTGTGATCATTTCTGTGGACGGTTTTTGTTGCCGTTTGATCCAGGTTAGTAATATGAACCTCCTCTTTCCTTTAGTATTCATTTAATTTCCAATTTCTACAATTTTTTATGGTTTTAAGATCCCTAGGGTAAATTATGCCCAAAAAGAGGGCAACACACCCCTGAATGTTGAAACCTGCATTGCATAGCAGGTACAGTGAAGGGTACTTACATATGCAAAGCACTGTCTCTTGTTAGGGAGTGCGTTGGGCACAATCTAATTTTTTTATTTTCTCATTATGCCCAAAATTGACCTAGTTTTTTGCAATGAATGGAATCTAATGGATTTTATGGTTGTATTTCAGGTTTCAATCAGATTACAATGATGATTACATGGAGGGAAAGAGAACATGAAGAATAGGATATGATTGCCTTAAATGATCCGGGTATAGTAAGAGCCCTAAGAGATTGTGGACTGCTTAAGTACTTCAAATTATCAGGGATGAGGCAACAAATAGAACTATTAGAGTTCTTAGTCTGAGCATGGGATATAGCTATAAAGACATTTCATATTAAGACCAAGTGGTTCCTATAACAGTCGAGGATGTGTACTTTCTTACAAGTTTTTCGAGGAGAGGCTCGCCCATTTCTCTCTCAGGTTCTATTGTTGGAGGAGAAGGACCAAGTTGCATATATATACAACAACATATATATACAATATAATACAAAAAATTACTACGCTCATGATTAAGCATAGTAACACTTCAAATACAACCCATAATGGCTCAAACTTTCCTGTACCTATTACATAAGCTTCTTGATCGTAAAGAAGGACCAAGTCGCCCTCTGAGAAAATGCGAGGCTGGACATTTTTTTCGTATTGCACCTTTATACATCTCTTGTGCGCTTCATTGGCCAATTGGGCTTAACAACACATTTCATCAAGATGGATAAGGTTAAGGATACGTGTTTCTTCTTCTGGGGTGTCAGGTAACAAGTCAATCACGAGTTTTAATGACGGTACTTCACATTGGATTGGTAAGATAGCTTCTAGACCATACACCAACTGAAAAGGAGTAAAGCCAATTGCGTTTCTCATCGAGGTTCAATACGCCCACAAGGTGAAGTATAGGATCAAATGCCAGTTTCTTTTACGAACTCCAATCATTCGTTGAAGCATATGTTTAAGAATTTTTTTGATAGCCTCAACTTGTCCATTTGATTGTGGATAATAAGGAGTAGAATTATCATGTGAAAATCCTAACTTGGCAGTCAATTCAGCCATCGTTTGGTTGTGAAATTGCTTCCCATGATCTACAACTATAGCCTGTGGGACCCCAAACTGTGCAATAACATGATTAAATAAAAACACTGCAGTTGTCTGTCTTGTGTTGTTGAATGTAGGTATCGCTTCGGCCCATTTGGTAAAATAGTCGACTACGACAATAATATAATCGTGCCCCCCGGACGAATGAGGGTTACAGGTCATGACGTCAATACCCCATTTCAAAAATGATCCCACAGATACAACAGGATGCATTGGCGCTTGCGGTTTGCAGATTTTATAATTAAAAACTCTGGCATGCCATTTCAACTTCTGACCATGAGGATGCAATCTCGAAAAATAGTAGGCCAAAAGTAACCGGCGCAGAGTATCTTCTTCTCGGTAGCATATCCAGATAAATGTCCACCACATGCCCCAGCATGACAATCATTTAACACTTTTTCGGCACCTCCTTAAAATGGTATCGACACCATGATGATAAAGTGTATCGCCGACGATCAGATAATCTTTGGTTGGTATTGAATATGTCATTGTTGAGAGCAAGAGGTATAAGGTCGAAAATTTTGGGTTTGGAGGTAAATGATGAAATCTCCATACCAAGGATCATATGATTTGATCAAAAGCAAAGACTCATCAAGAATTGATGGTTCTGACGTAGTTGCAGTATTATCAAAGGGAAGGTCACAGAGAAGCTTAGCCAAAATTAAAGACTTCTTTGACTTGGATTTGATGAATTCCAAATCAAATTCCTACAAAATGAAAATCCATTTTGAATATTCCCCCCCCCAGAAATTGACATGATAAGATATAAGTCATGGGGTTGCAATCCGAAACTATAGTTGTTTTTCGGAGCAGGATATAATGGCGAAATCTTTGGACAACTTGAACAGCTGCCAAGGCAACCTTTTCTGCGTATGAATACTTAACTTCCGTATCATTTAGATTATGACTCAAATAATAGATCGGATGTTAAATTCCATTTTCTACTTGGACTAATACCATAGCAATGGTCATTTCGGCCGTGGCAATATATAGGAAATAATCATTTTGATAATTATGGGGATACATTAATGACGCTCGGACAAGAGTGTCCTTGACAGCATCAAAAGAAGCTTGCGCAACCTGGTCCCAATGGAAGGCAACCCTTTTTTCAATAGTCGAGTAAATCCTTTAGCCATTTCGGTGTACTTTGCAATGGACCTTCTTAGGAAGTTAGCCTTTCCTTGAAGTTTCTGTATCTAAAGTAATTTTGACGACGTAGGCAAATCAAGAATGGCCTGAACCTTCAATGGGTCGATTCGAATTCCTTCTTTTAAGACTATGAATCCAAGAAAACGACCAGAACCAACATAAAACACACATTTATGTGGATTGAGGCATATTTTGTAGTGTCGGCAGTGTAAGAAAATAGCTCTCAAATGCATCAGGTGATCAGTCTGATTTCGTGAATGCGCTGGTAAATCATCTAGATACGGTTGAACAATGTGCTTGATGTTATTGAAATCATAATCCATTACTCTCTAAAAAAATTCCCCAGCATTCTTTAAACCAAAAGAAAGTTTCCTATAAGCGAATGTGCTGCAGGTATAGATGAATGTTGTCTTATGTTGATCATCTAGGTGGATATTGATTTGATTGTAGCTGGAAAATCCATCCATGAACGAAAATGTTTTTCTTCCAGCACAATCGTCAATAATTTGGTCAATAAAGGGAGTAGGATAGTTGTCTTTTGGACAAGCAAGATTGACATCCTGATAATCGATGCACACTCTAATGGTTCCTTTCTTTTCCATGACAGGAAAGATATTGGAAACCCACTCAATTAGTGGAACAGGGTATATGAAACCAGCACGCAAAAGTTTTTCAACTTCTGCTTTGATGGCAGTGGCTTTCTTTGGATGAACAGGACGAAGCCATTGAAACTGTTGGAAATATTGTCATTGATGGAAAAGGAATTGGCAAAGAAGGAGCATCTAAAACAGTAACTAGGAAAAGAGAAAAGCAAAGTAGCAGAGAAGAACAAAGGAAGAGTGCATTTACAGAGAGCAGTATCAATCAAGGAGCAGAGACAAGCAGTGAATTGAAGCAGAGTTGTCCAGAGACAGAGGAATAGAAAATCTAGCAAATTGAGAATAATAAGTGAAGTTCTTGTAAAAAGTTACATTTGTATATCATGATGAGGGATTGCTTCTAAACTCTCTGAGAATTATATGTATATTCTTGATTTAATTCAGTAGGAAGGATATTTGAGTCCCTGTGTTACTGACAGTGGCATTATGTACGTGTAGACTGCTTGAATTATGAAAGCATTACTCATGGTCTGAAAATATCATAAGCTCTGTGGAAGGAGTAGATTCGTGAATCTGTATAAGATATAGGGTTGCTAAGGCCACAATACAGTGAAAAATGGGGAATGTATAACCTGATGAAGAAATGCGTTATAGTATGCGGAGGAGTCGTATTGAAACATTGATGAACCAAAGGATTGACGGAACCTTGAGCGAAGGGGCGGAACCACGAAGGATGAACAGTAAACACGGATTCTGGTTTTTATCGCACCACCTTTGCATGGTGAGCGGTATTTGAGGAGGGGGGAGCGATTCCATAGAACGGGCAACACGCGTCCCTGTACGACTCCACAAAACCGCTTGTCACTGCGCGCCATCACGCGTTATTGTTCGACCCAGGATGCCCAGGGATTTTGTTGAGCACCGTCGATCTGGAGGGAAGCCATCAGATGGTGGTCATATGAGGAAGATGAGCGAAGGTTAACCAAAGTATAGCGGCCATCGCACGTTATTGTTCACGCGTCTTCGCCAAGCGATATCCGTCCGATCAAATGAGGCGGCGCGACGGAATAACAACCGTCGAATGGAGATGACCGTTAACGTTGGGGCCCATACGCATGTATTGAGGTTTGCGGGTTTAACCCAAAGTATTATGTCATGTATTAACGGTGTGGGACCCGATTTCCCTTCACATTATTGGTTCGATATATGTTGTTGTGTTATGCCGAGATCTTCACCCGACGTGGAAGACATCTGTGACCAACTCAGCACCTTGCGTCGCTGCGGGGGCTCTCGAGGTACGGATGAAAATTTTGGCTAGTTCCCCCGCACTCAATCTCTGCCATTCATCTTTGTTTTCCCCGCAGTCAACTCGGTCAATTGCGGAGGCACTTGTCTCGATATCTGGTGCGCTAGTTGTGTCCGTGAGTTGGGTCTTTTGATAGGAAATTTAATCATCAGCGCAGATCCCCAAGTCGAAGATTAAATATTATTGAAGGGCCCGAAAGGTTATATGGATATATATTACTGCTGGGTTTTTATATAAGTCAGCAGCACGTTAATGTTTGTAACAACTAAAGGGGGAATTGGATTAATATCTCAATCTCAGATTGAGATATTAAAAAGCCTTAGATTAATTATCTAATTTCCAAAAACCAAGGAAATAAAACAATGAGAAATTGTTTGGGGGCATGGGTAGACCCGCTGGATTATCCAATTGATCCCGTCCAGGAATACCATCGGCGGTTGGATGGTTTTGACTCATGGTATTAATAAAGGCAAAACTATATAAGGAGAAGTGTATCATGGTTCATGTGTGTGCGTGTGGAAGGGTTTTTAATAAATAAATCTCTTTAAGAGATATATGCATATGATGCACCTATGGATATGATCTAGAAATGATGAATCTCTACGATGATCGGCAAAAGAAATGATGAAGACCTGACAGAAGTCTGATGAAGAAATTGAAGAAATCTGATGGATCTGAGGGTTGAATCCTTCTGTATGAAAGTGGAAGTATCCTGCCAGTAGAAGCTGGTGTTAACATCAGGGGGTTGGAGCTCCCTTCCAGTAGTGGCTGGAGAACGAGAGAAGGTTGTATCCTTTCTGCAGGTGGGTGCCTGCGTGCTGGTATGAGTCTGCACCAGTACAAAATTGTAAGAATTTTTCTTTATAATAAATATTGAAGACAGAGACGACATCAGCGGTGGTTTTCTCCCGAATTGGGTTTCCACCTTAAATACTGGTGTTCATGTGTGTTTCTTATGTGTGATGGTTTATTCTGTTATTACTGCACATGCTTACTGCTTACTAAACATTTGATGAATGAATGATGCAATGATCTAAGTAAAGAATTAAACGTATAATAATATCTCTGGACATATGCAAGTTTTCTTAAGGATATCCACATTTATATGCGAGTTGGGTTCAGAAACAAAAAGTGAAAAGTTTTCAGTCAGCTCTAAATACTGATTCACCCCCCCCTCCCCCTCTCAGTATTTTTCCCAACAATTGGTATCAGAGCAGGTCCTTCTGAAGGAGCTTGATCGCTTTAAGGAGATCCATCTCAGTGGGAAGGAAGCAAAAGAAGAAGGCTACTCAAAGAAAGGAGATATCTCAGAAAACATGTGCAGCATAAAATGAATAAGATGAAACAGGTGTTGATTGTTGTTCTTGTGATTCACTTTCTTGTGCATGCAATGGTGAAGATAGTGAAATTAATGTTATGGATCTAGAAGTTCTCAAGATTAAAGTTGAAGATCAACAAATATTATTTAATGAGAGAGAATCTATCTACAAAGATATGATCTCTAGAATGAATGGATAGATAAACAAGTATCAAAGGTTGTATGATGAAGTAACCAATCACAGTGAAGGACTTGAAGCAGAAATCATCTCTCTGAAAGCAGATCTCGAAGCATCAAATAAGAATAATGAAGAACTTCTACAATCATTTGAAGAACAAGAAAATGGGTTGAAAGAAGAGATTTTAAAATTGAATGATCAAGTAGAAGAAGGAAGAAGGGTCGAAGAAAGTATGAAGAAGCAATGCCAAAGATTGGAGGTTGAGGTAAACATCTTAAAAGGTAAATTAGAAGAAAAAGATAAACTCTTGAGGTTTCAAGATAGTACTAAGATTCTGGACAATATTCTTAGTAGTCAAAGGTCTCCTTCTGTTAAATTTGGTCTTGGTTTTCATGAAACGGTTAAAGGAGAATCTAGTTCACAAGTAAGTGATAAAGATTCAAAGGATATCAATGCAAAACCTGAAGTGTTGAAAGAAACAAAAGGTCAACCGACAATCATGAACTCTCAAAAGAAATAATTCCCTCCTAACTATAGAAGCACCAATCGATTCTCTCCTTTGATAAATAATGTTGAATGCTTTAAATGTCATAATTATGGGCATGTTGTAGCCAATTGCAGAAGCAGATTGACAAACAGATTCTACACAGAAAGGTACTCAGGTTTCTTTAAGGGATATTGTTTTTCATGTAGCAAGTTTGGTCATAAAGCAGCTGATTGCAATAGAAGAAAGAATAGAAAAACACATTATGATCCCTATGCTTATTTTTCTGGTCACTCAAGATTTTATTCTTGTAACAAGTATGGACATGTAGAAAAGGAATGCAGGATGAATAGATCTGAGAAATTGGATAATTTCCAGCACACAATAAGAAATTTCAAGCAAAGCTGGAAAAAGAAGGAGGACCGGTCAAAAACATAAGGGATAATAATCCTACTGCAGTCTTCCGCTTCTAATGCTTACTTCTCATAATGACTACAGGAAGTGATGTGAGATACATTATAGGAATCAGTAATGTATCATCACAAGGGGAGCAATATATTTTGATTCCCATGGTTGGTTGGTAATTCTGGTTGTGTTTATTTCTAACAGTGCATCTGATGTGACAAGAGAAGACAGGTACAGGTGGTACAAATTTAGGGGGAGAAGGAGTGTGAAATTTTCAGTATTTCACTTTCCATACACAGGTTTCATGAACTAAAGCTGCATATACACGCGAGTTCCAATGGAGACAGAAGCGTATGTTTTTCTGTTAAGGAAAACAGTGAGATGGCTCAAGAACAGGAGCACAGTTTCAGGGGGAGCATTAGCCTTGCTAAGAGTAACGCATTATGATGGTGACATATATCCTTCTACATCAAATAGAAATGATATAGACAGTGAACCCAATGAAGAACCCAAAGGTGATTTATCTGAAAAGCTCCATCCAGATATGTTCAAAAGAATCATCCAAGAATCTCAAATTTTGGGAGAAAAGGGATCAGGTGTACAAACAAGAAGGACTCTTGTGGGATATTCTAGCTATCTGGAATTTCTATCCTCTATTGAACCACATAATGTCAATCAATCTAGCAACGATGAATGTTGGATTCAAGCCATGAATGAAGAGCTTGATCAAATTGAAAAGAATCACACTTGGGAATTAGTACTAAGACCTCATTGGAACTAAATGGATATTCAACAATAACTTAAATGAGAATGGGGATGTTATAAGAAATAAAGCTAGACTTGTTTGCAAGGGGTATGCTCAACAAGAAGGTATAGACTTTGAAGAAACTTTTGTTCCTGTAACTAGACTTGAAGCCATAAGAATGTTTCTTGCTTTTTCAAGCTTCCAACAAATCAAAGTTTATCAAATTGATGTCAAATCTGCTTTTATCAATGGAGATCTAGAAGAAGAAGTTTATATAGAACAACCAGAAGGATTCATTTTGGGAAATGATGAAAATCTTGTTTGTAGACTTAAAAAGGCTCTATATGGTCTCAAACAAGCTCCAAGGGCATGGTATTATCATCTTGACAAATATCTTCATCAACAAGGATTTTCAAAGGGGTCTATTGATAGCAACTTATACACAAAAACTGAAAATGATAAACTATTGATTGTGGTTGTATATGTTGATGATATCATTTTTGGAAGTAATGAAGAGTCTATGAGTCAGAAATTTTCTTCTGATATGCAGCAAGAATTTGAAATGTATTTACTTGGGGAACTAACATTCTTTCTTGGCTTGCAAGTGCAACAAGCAAAAAATGGCATATTCTTATCACAAACAAAATATCTTAAGAAAATTCTGAAGAAGTATGGTATGGAAGAGTGCAAACCTGTAAGTACACCAATGGTAACCAAATGTAATCTCATGATGATTCTCCCATAGTGAATCAACTAGAATACAGATCTATGATAGGAAGTCTACTTTATCTCATTGGGACTAGAATAGACATTATGCATGCAGTTGGAATTGTTGGACGATTCCAAGCTAATCCAAAAGAGTCTCACCTTCAGGCTGTCAAAAGAATATTCAAATATCTACAAGGAACTCAAGACTTTGGACTATGGTACCCAAAGAATGTTGATCTCACTCTTCATGCTTACACTGATCCAGATTGGGTTGGAAATGTTGATGATCGGAAAATCACTAGTGGTGGTGCATTCTACATGGGGCCCCGGTTAGTATCTTGGTTCAACAAGAAGCAAAGCTCTATTGCCTTATCTACAACAGAAGCAGAATATGTGGCTGACGCATCATGTTGCACTCAACTTCTTTGGATGATGCAAACCTTACAAGACATTCAAATCAAATGTTCACCTCCTATCTCCATTATGTGTGATAATACAAGTGCCATCAGTATTTCAAAGAATCCTATTACGCATTCCAAGACCAAGCACATTCTCATCAAGTATCACTTCTTACGAGAACAAGTGCTTGAACAAAAGGTGAAGTTGGAGTATGTTCCCTCCAAAGAACAAGTTGCGGATATATTTACCAAACCTTTACCCAGGGAAGCGTTCGAATATCTCAGACAAAAGCTGGGAGTAGTCTCTGCCATGCAAAATATCAGATCTACTTAAATACAAAAGATGCGTATTTTCTGCAGGACAACCGTGTATGGGTATTTGCTGACAAATTCTTTTTGGGTCAGCATTCTTCAGCACAGTTGCGGTGCTGATGAGTATCTTTGAATGCACAGGTTAAGGGGGAGCATTGGTCATGTGGAAAGAATTCATGGTTGGCATTCTAATTATTTGTTGTAGTCTAATCTCATGCTTGAGAATTTTTTATCTTAATTAAGATGCAGCATGATCTCAGGGGGAGCATGGTATTGTCGGTTCAAAGGATCTTTATCAACTCTTTGCCATTGATTTCAAAGGGGGAGGAAAAGCAAAAAGGGGCTTCTATAAGACAATCAGAGGAAAAGTATTGCCATCAATGCCAAAGGGGGAGATTGTTGGAAATATTGTCATTGATGGCAAAGGAATTGGAAAAGAAGGAGCATCTGAAACAGTAACTAGGAAAAGATAAAAGAAAAGTAGCAGAGAAGAACAAAGGAAGAGTGCATTTACAGAGAGCAGTATTAGTCAAGGAGCAGAGACAAGCAGTGAATTGAAGCAGAGTTGTCCAGAGACAGAGGAATAGAAAATCTGGCAAATTGAGAAGAATAAGTGAAGTTCTTGTAAAAAGTTACATTTGTATATCATGATGAGGGATTGCTTCTAAACTCTCTGAGAATTATATGTATATTCTTCATTGAATTCAGTAGGAAGGATATTTGAGTCCCTGTGTTACTGATAGTGGGATTATGCACGTGTAGACTGCTTGAATTATGAAAGCATTACTCATGGTCTGAAAATATCATAAGCTCTATGGAAGGAGTAGATTCGTGAATCTGTATAAGATATCGGGTTGCTAAGGCCACGATACAGTGAACAATGGGGAATGGATAACCTGATGAAGCAGCGCGTTATAGTATGCGGAGGAGTCGTATTGAAACATTGATGAACCAAAGGATTGACGGAACCTTGAGCGAAGGGGCGGAACCACGAAGGACGAATAGTAAACACGGATTCTGGTTTTTATCGCACCACCTTTGCACAGTGAGCGGTATTTGAGGAGGGGGGAGCGATTCCATAGAACGGGCGACACGTGTCCCTATACGACTCCACAAAACCGCTTGTCACTGCGCACCATCGCGCGTTATTGTTCGACCCAAGATGCCCAGCGATATTGTTAAGCACCGTCGATCTGGAGGGAAGCCATCGGACGGTGGTCGTATGAGGAAGATGCGCGAAGGTCAACCAAAGTACGGCGGCCATCGTGCGTTATTTTTTGCGCGTCTTCGCCGAGCGATATCCGTTTGATAAAATGAGGCGGCGCGACGCAATAACAACCGTCGAATGGAGATGACCGTTAGGGCCCATACGCATGTATTGAGGTTTGTAGGTTTAACCCAAAGTATTATGTCGTGTATTAAGGGTGTGGGACCCAATTTCCCTTCACATTATTGGTTCAATATACATTGTTGTGTTATGCCAAGATCTTCACCAGACGTGGAAGACAGTTGTGACCAACTCAGCGCCTTGCGTCGCTATGGGGGCTCTCGAGGTACGGATGAAAATTTTGGCTAGTGCCCCTGCACTCAATCTCTGCCATTCATCTTTGTTTTCCCCGCAGTCAACTGCAGAGGCACTTGTCACGATATCCGGTGTGCTAGTTGTGTCCGCGGGTTGGGTCTTTTGATAGGAACTTTAATTATCAGCGCAAATCCCCAAGTCGAAGATTAAATATTACTGAAGGGCCCGAAAGGTTATATGGATATATATTACTGCTGGGTTTTTATATAAGTCAGCGGAACGTTAATGTTTGTAACAACTAAAAAGGGAATTGGATTAATATCTCAATCTCAGATTGAGATATTAAAAAGCCTTAGATTAATTATCTAATTGCCAAAAACCAAGGAAATAAAAAAATGAGAAATTGTTTGGGGGCTTGGGTAGACCCCGCTAGATTATCTAATTGATCTCGTCCAGGAATACCATCGGCGGTTGGGTGGTTTTGACTCATGGTATTAATAAAGGAAAAACTATATAAGGATAAGTGTATCATGGTTCATGTGTGTGCATGTGGAAGGGTTGTTAATAAATAAATCTCTTTAAGAGATATCTGCATATATGATGCACCTATGGATATGATCTAGAAATGATGAATCTCTACAATGATCGGCAAAAGAAATGATGAAGACCTGACAGAAGTCTGATGAAGAAATTGAATAAATCTGGTGGATCTGAGGGTTGAAGCCTTGTGTATGAAAGTGGAAGTATCCTGCCAGTAGAAGTTGGTGTTAACATCAGGGGGTTGGAGCTCCCTTCCAGTAGTGGCTGGAGAACGAGATAAGGTTGTAGCCTTTCTGCAGGTGGGTTCCTGCGTGCTGGTATGCGTCTGCACCAGTACAAAATTGTAAGAAGTTTTCTTTATAATAAATATTGAAGACAGATACGACAGCAGTGGTGGTTTTCTCCCGAATTGAGTTTCCACCTTAAATACTGGTGTTCATGTGTGTTTCTTATGTGTGATGGTTTATTCTATTATTAATGCACATGCTTACTGCTTACTAAACATCTAATGAATGAATGATGCAATGATCTAAGTAAAGAATTAAACGTATAATAAGATCTCTGGACATATGCAAGTTTTCTTAAGGATATCCACATTTATATGCGAGTTGGGTTCAGAAACAAAAAGTGAAAAATTTTCAGTCATCTCTAAATACTGATTCACCCCCCCCCTCTCAGTATTTTTCCCAACAGAAACACCGTTTGACATCAAGATACATATTAATAGCGTGTTCAACTATACTAGTATCTATGCCTAGCATTTCCTCATAAGACAAAGCGAATACATCACAAAATTCATGAAAGAGAGAGCGATATGATTCTAGTTCTAATGGAGAAAAAGCTACACTAACATGAATATTTTCTACAATGCCGGGTTTGGTCGAAATATCGATAGAAATGGTTTCTTCAATATTTGACAGATTTCGCTCGGAATCGATTACATTAATGGGAAAAGAATTCGAAAATAAATTTTTGATGGATGGGTGATATAGTTCACTAAGATTATTTTCTTCATAATCAGGAAGATGGGAACGATGATGATAATCTTCCCATGGTTCTCCTTCTGACATCATTGCTTCCAAAATATTCTCATCTGTCAAGAACATTGAGGAAAATGGATCAGATAGAGTACCAAAATCTAAGGAATGATCAACCCAAACACTCAGCGACACTGATTTAAGATTTTCCACCCAAGCCAGATAGATTCATTGTTATGCCAGCTCAATAGGGCTGGGCGGTATAAACTCATCCAACGTAGAAATATCAAAATCACCCATAATCTCCCTTAAGCTAGATAGAGTGGAAGAGCTCATGTATCAGGTCTCTATACTTGCAATTTATGTCGACCTCGCTGG
The DNA here is from genome assembly GCA_034641835.2 of Pinus albicaulis. Taxonomy (NCBI): domain Eukaryota; kingdom Viridiplantae; phylum Streptophyta; class Pinopsida; order Pinales; family Pinaceae; genus Pinus; species Pinus albicaulis. Next base: position 1,201,455,041 of record CM076578.1, read on the forward strand.
TGGCGGTAATGCAAAGGTTCCCATAAGAGTGGAATCCTTTAAGAGTCCTACTCCAATGTTCTGAAGTTCGAGTTGGGGTATGTGAATGAACGGAATGCTTCCAATTACCTGTGAAGCAAAGGCAAAGAAGGATAGTTGATTAATGAATGTGATAGTACCTTTATGTGGAAAGGAAATAATTCTAAAATATGTAGAAACAATGCAATCATTACATATACCCATGGCCTTCCAAGTAAAATATTATAGTCAAGGGGTCTGTCAACAACCTCAACATCAATAGTCATTGTTTTTCCCCCTAGTTCAACATGAAATTTATTAATAATACCACAAGGTTTATATGTACTTCCATAAAATGCCTTCAACATCATTGATGATTCTGAGAAGTGTGGCGAGCTAAGTGACTTCCAACAATTTAGAGACATAATGGATGTAGATGCTCGCTCATCAATAATAGTGTGATGAAAATGGTGATTGAGACATTTACCTGTATGGAGAATGCCAAATCTACTGGTAGTTGCGGCACATAGCCCGTATGATTAAATATGACAAGGTTAGAATCAGTCGCATCAATTCCACCAATAGCCGACAATAAAGCTTGTTTTGGGAGGGACAATTTTGTAATACCTCAAGAGAAGACATAGCTTAAGGGGATTGAGCCAAATCTTCAACTATATTATAATTTTGTGTAGCTCTTGCTCGAGGATTATATGTCGATTTATGAATTACTTCCTTTGGTAGCTTGATTGTCAATTCAGCAATATCAGTAGGCAGTACTGATTCCGTATATGGATTCGTTGTCAAGGTAGTAGGTTGATCAATGGCCTAACTACCACAATCTTTATTATGCGTTGACACCAAAATATCTGTTGAAGATTTTGTGACAGATAACATTAACACTTGGGAACTAGGAGTTGGATCCTTAGCAACCATGTTTATGTCCGAATTTGGAAATGGGTCTGTCAACACAGCTGACGCATGGGAAGTCTTGATGATTTTTGAGACTTCAGCGCGATGAGGAAAATCTCTAACAAAGTGTTCCTCATTACAGATTATGCATGGATAACAAGGTTTCCTAGGTCTAGATGATTGATTAGATGATCTTTCTTATGGGTTAGAAGTTTGATTTTTCTTATATTTCCCCTTTTTCTTACTTCTGGTTGCTTGTCAATTTCGCCTTTGTCAAATGACACGGCATTAATTTCGGAAGCAGGAGCAGGATCAGATGCAGTAGTTTGATGTGTGCTTGCAGTGCCTATCAAGCCATCTCCAACATGAGAGTCCTTTAATTGAGGAGGAATAGTAAAATTAGATCTCGACATGTTAGGAATTTTTTCATAGAGCGTGCCAAACTAAGTATAAATCAAGTCTAAATATTGGGCACAAGCGATAACTTTCTCTTATGTGATGATGCCACCCTTAGCCACATCCTCAGTTATAGATGGTAACAGGGATTTAATTAACCATTCAGCAAGGAGATGATCTGGAACAAAGGTCTTAACCATTCGATGACGACGATGCCACTCATGAATATGATCAGAGATGTGAGTAGCATTAGTCTATTTACAATTGTTCAAGAGTTCCATTCTAGTTTCATATCTGATGGGTAACTGGAAATGAATAAAAAAGACAATAGCTAGGGCTATGAAATTATCGAAAGAAGCTCTAGGTAATTCAATGTACCATTTTGCAGCCGGACCTGTGAGCGTACGCTGGAAAAGACGTAGTCAAACAAAATCATCATTCGAGGAGTTTTATGAACACCATAAATGATAAGTCATGACACGAGTCGATGGATCTTCTCCAGGGTTTCCATTGAACTTAGGAATACCGAGGGTAATTTTTTAGTTATCACCGGCCACCAAGGAGCATAGTTAATTGGATCATTGGTTAGCCGATTTAAATCTGGTAACTCTAAAGTTGCAACAAAGGGAAACTGTCGATTAAGGTCAGGTTGAGCATAGCCAGGGTAAGATGGAATTGCTTGAGCAACAGGCCTTTGAGCACTAGCATAAGGAATCCATTGCTGGTAACCCAGATAGGGGTTGTTTTGAAAAGTAAACGCTTGAGGATTCTATTGACCAAAACCTGGATATGATACTTGTTGAAATGAAATTTGAGGCATTTATGCCTGTGGCTGCCAAGGGGTCTATCCACCAATGTTATAACCCAAATTATGATAACTTAGATTCGGTTGATAGGTATAACCAGGTTGCGGTTGCTACATCCCATAAAATGGTAAACCAGCTTGTGAATAGATGATTTTGGATACAGGTTGTTGTAAATTAACCGAAGGATTTGGAGTATGTGGACCCAACATTTGATGATATTGAGTTTAATGACCCACTTTATAAGGTTGTACAACATTTTGATTCTATAACAGGGATAAAGATCTATCAAGAAATGGTAATGATGCGGGTGTAATAGGTTGAACTGGTTGCTACGATTGTATAATTGTTTGTGGTTGGATAGGCAGAGTGGGCTGCCATTGACAAACATGCATTTCGACATTAGTTTGACCAAAAAGTGAGAGAGTACTGTCATATTGGGTGACCAAAGGTTTCCCCTAGCAAGAGGAGGATAATAAGATGAAAAATATTTCTCTCCAAATGCTGGGAGTCCAGTTGAAGGAATAGACCCAGAAGGACCGGCTTGATATTGCCCTGAAGATGTGTATAATGAATCAAGTCGTTTAGTACTTACGATAGAATTACCAGTTAAAATATCGGATGATGACATCGGTAAAGTCCATGGATTTGAAGATGCACGAGATAAAATTTCAGATAATGATTTGTAACCTGATGGGACCAAAGGGCCACCATGAAAATATGACTCTAGTGAAGTGGTAAACATTGATGAGGTAGCTAGGGTGGGAGCTGACGTAATTGGAAAAGATGGCCCAACCAAATATGTTGGTTCAGTCATGGTTACTTGACCAAATGTATACCCTTTTGAATCGACAGGTAGTTTGAAAAGGAGCAAGATCAACAAAAACATATGGTGTCAATTGAGAAAAAGGCTCGTACAGGTAAAGGTCCTCCCCAAAATGGGTTGGAGTTAAATTTTTATCATCTTGTGGGATTTCTTCAATCGCAATTAAACCAGGGGGAATTATTTCACCGTCAGGCCCAAAGTATATTTCAGGTGGTTGATTGTCTAATATAGGAGATTCAATGGCTACAAAAATTTATGGAATGACCAAGGTAGGAACAAATTCCGGTTGTACAACTTCAAGATTTATATGTTCTAGAAAAGAAGAGATAGGATCTGGATCAATTTCTAGTTGAACAACGTCGGGTCCAGGAGACCATCCAGGAGGTATGGTCTCACTGATTCGATGGATCGTGACCACGAGTAGTTGTGAAGGCTTCGTTTCGACAATAATAGATGAACTAGGATGTGTAGGAACAACTTGAGCTAACTCTGGTTTATGGGAAAATGATCTTTCACCAGAGGTACGAATTGTACTTAATTCAACAGATTGTGATCGCCTTCACCTACCAAAAGTAACTTCTGGTGGTAAAGGTGGTTTTAACGCTAGACTACGTGAACGATGGGGGAAAGGAATTTGTTATTCCATGATTACTAATTTATTTTAACCAAAAACAAATAAACAAAATAAAATGGTAATGCTAGGCAAAAGGGTTTACCAAGAAACTGTGAACTGTAGAATACCTCCTGGCGAACCAAGAAGTACGGGTAGGCAATCTCCCCAAATGTTGTGTTCGGTGTATCACAATTTACAAGGCGGCCGACGCAGTTCACTATGGATGGATAGCACCAAAAATTTTCCTCCCAAATATACCCGAAGGTACATGGAGGCCCAAGCCCGTATTAGCACTATCTAATGCGAAACCACACAATGAGAGCACCCCTTCATACTTATCATACTCTAACACCACCCGATATACTCGAAAGTACATGGACGAGCTACGATATACTTACATACGTGGAGTGAGGTATCACACTCGGAATGTATCGCAGACAAGTTAATGACAGCTGCTATGTTTTACGACGTTGAAACATCTCTAGCCTAGACCTTCTAAATGTTATTGTTATGGTTCCAAGGCTTTGTTAGGTAAATTGAGATTAATTTCATGTTGATATTTCTTAACAATTTTCCTTTCAAATGTTCACCGTGATGATGTATTGGAAAATTCCTAAAATGCAACTATGAATGATAAGAAATACTTCACTTTTAGTTTTTCAATGAAAATCCTAGATACTAGAGGGAAATAGTAATCAATTTGCGAGCAAAAAAATCAAAGAACACAAACTAAATGCAGATTTCCTAATTGTTCCTTTTTGTAAAACACACAAACCACTACATGCAAATGCATATTTTTCTTTCAGTTCCTTTAATGTTATGAATGCAGAAAAGAAACTAAGTGCACTAAATCAACAAAATCAAATGCCTTTTACTTTTGAGAAATGAGGAATACAAACAACAATTTCTCTTTTGAAGGAAAAAAGAGGAATGAAACAACAATTTCTCCTATCAGGAAACGAAGAATGTATGACAATTTCCTTTTTCAAAAGAAAATTGATCTAATGTGACAATAAAAAAAACTTTAAAATTAACTTGCCAATGATAAAGAAAAATTCTTTAAACAAACATTGAACAAATTTTCTTTCAAAGGAGGAAGAGGTAGATGAATTCACTGGTCACTGGTCAATATGAGACTCAGGATTTTCAAAACACATCAACAAACAAACTGAAACAAACTGCAAATACTAATTCAAGGGAATTTGAATGACTTCAGGAGGCAAAGCAGTCTCTAAAGAGAGACAGTGCTTTGCAACGCAGACCTGAAAGGGAGACAGTGCTATGAAAAGCATTATGTCCTGTCCAAGTGTGCATTGGGCACAGTGTAGAAAGAAAAACACAGTTGTTTAACACACTTCTTTTGCAAATTTGGATCTTAAAAATCCTAATCTTTGTGAGTAACAACTACTGGGAGAATAAACATAGAAAATCAGAGGCTAAAACACCTAACATAAAGAGTAATCTCCCTATAGGAGTCGCCAATTTGTTGGATATAATTTTTAATTATAGATAAAACACACTTCCCTAGACATGTGCTAATCTAGAACAACAGGTTAAAGACTATACGACTACTTTTCCTAACTAAGACCAGACATATTGAATGGATTACATACTTACTTGGAATCCAAGCACTTCCAAATTATTCCTTCTATCGCTTCCGTTGTAGCTTCAAATTCCAGCCGGCTGTGCAAAATATTTCCTGCAAGAATGAACATTAAACAGCAAAAGATAGCAATAATACAGATGTCTATTCAAGTTAGTTTGCTAAATCAGTAAAGCATAAACCATATACATCAACTAAGATCTTGCAATATGGAAAATCAAAGCCAAGACAGATGCATATAGGGAAAAGTAAGTTGTATTCTTTATTAATGATAGAAGGGGAGGTTACAACCAAATTATTGATTTAGTATCACCATCTCCAGCAGCATTCCAACCTCATCACAATGCAAATATCTCCAGCAAATTGTCACTCAAATCAATCTCCTCAATGAAAAATCCACCAGCATTTCTCTACACAAATTCTTCCCCTTCAAACACTAAAATCTGCTCAATTTATATAGAGGCTAAGGTAGTTTTACAATCACTGACTTTCCAATAATAGGCAAGACATGTTCCCAATCTAGTAGACAACAAATGGACACATGGACTAAAAGTTTGACACATGTGAACACTTCTAGAAGGCACTGGCCAAGTGGAGATTTCGGAACAATGAGAATTTTGCTCCCAATGTGACCAACGCACCCATAGATGTTGGGAAGTGCTTTGAAGAGTAGCCTTGCATGGGGCTACTTGCATATGCAATGCACTTAGTCCCTTTATAGGCAGCGTTGATGAGCTCTCATATGATATATTATAAACTTCAAACCTTGGAAACCTTTGCAGATGAAATTCTTTGATTGATATGTCTTGTTATTTGTCTTAGGGCATATAGCAATTGAAATGTTAGGGGATGATAGACCCTATACATTGGTCCTGGAGATGATGCCCAGTTAACCAAGTCATTGGGAATGAAGCCCAAAATTGACATATAACAAGAACAATATTATTGGAACATATTTGGGCAGTTTATAAGGTGCCCATTCACAGCCATACACTCGAATCTCTGTGTAATTCGGGTATATATACCAGTATCCAGTTTTAACATGATCACTTCAGTGAAGTAATTTTTTGATATCTTGGCCAATTATTGTCTCATTCTGACTGCTTAGAATTTGGAAAACTGGATGGATAAATGAAATCTACAAAAGAAAACTTTGTTGATATATATTTGACCAACTGAGTCCAGTGAATAACTGACTGATTTACACCTTGATCATCCTGCTTATTCTATGTGATTGGCAATGAATCTCCCTGCTGAAAAAGAAACATATGAATAATTACAAAAGTGTACTTAAACATTCCTTGAGTTGTCAAGTTCATCATTTGTTCATGCATATTATCAGCCAAGAATTGGTTGTAATTGTACATGAATGTTGATTGATTGTCTTTAGAGAAAATGGAGAAGTAACTAAGAATAGGCTCATCCACTATTTAGTCATTTGGATAGCCTAATAAACAAGAAATTGAGGAAATGATATTTATAACAGCTTCAGGGAACATGGAGGATAGGTAAGGAGGGTTTGTTTTTGGAAGCTCGGCATCATCTGGAAGGAAGATTTCAAATATTTGTGCTCTCTGAGGAAAGTTCAGCTTGTGGTATAACTCCATGAGATCATCTTGGGAGAAAAGGCTGAGGGAATCGCTATGTGGGATCAACAAAGTCTGGTTAATGGTCTCTAGAGTGATATAAATCAAAAAATTTCCATTCTAAACTATCATAGCCCTTTTTATGGGATCATAACTAGCTTGACACCAAGTGACTAGATTAGGGAATTTACGGGTTTTAGGGAATGAATATAGAGGTGATAGGGACTCCTAAAGTTTGACATCATCCTGCTAGTCCAAATACTTTTGTTTTAGCCATGGGTTCAATTCATAGAGCCCAAATTCGCACTCTGTGTCTATGATTTTGAAGAATTGATCGACCAAAGGGACATGGTCAAGATCGACCAAAGCAGACACAGAAGGGGTTTCCTCAGAGACTGGTTTTCAGGCTTTTCCTTTAAGATCCATTTAACCTGTAGAGGAAAAAGAAAAGGGAAATGTGTTTGTTATGCTAATAAAATATGAAGGGGCAGTCTCTGCAAATGAAATTTTGTCAGATAGAGCGACGGATGGTGGAGATGTTAACACAAATATGTCTCTGTAAAACCTGCAATTCGAAAAAAAATAACAAATGAATCAAAGGTGGTGCAGGGAATGGAAAGGTTTTATTTATAGCGTCCTCATGTTACCGTTATTTGTGGTGATTGTTAGGTAATTGACCGTAGAGGATTAATGGCTAATAGTACAGGAGCTCTTGGTGGTGAAAACGGTTAAACAACAGTAATGGAGTGGGGTGTAACAGGATGGAGAATGGAAACGGTAGGGGAGTGGAGTGTAATGGGAGAGTAAAAGTGGAAGGATTTGATCGGATATCGGGAAATGGTCGTGGAAGAAAATTCAATTGACCATTGGTGGAATTCAAAACCATTGTCAGGAGTAAGGCTGATTTCGAAGGGGGTAGGCAGGGGTAAGTGGTTTTGAGCAGGGGGGTGCGAAGTGATGTGGGAGTAAAACATAGGTAAGGGGCCCGCCATTGGAAAAAAAATTTCATACCCCCCGCCTTCCCCCCCCCCGCGCCGTTAACAAGAAAAGGACAATGGGGGTGCAAAAAGGCTTCCCCGTCGTTGATTTGAGCGGGGAAAAGATCGACTGTTTAGATATGCTAAATCATTAATCACAAAACAACAAAAATATTTTGTGGCTTGTGGACTTTGGATAAGTCAAATACGTGATTTATTACAAAAGTAATTAATCACTTAAATATTGAGATTAACTTAATTAAACATAATTTAACTCCTAATTAAATTTGTGCTCATTTAAACAAGTTTCCACTAACTTTATTTTCTTTTTTATTGAAAATAAGCAATTTGTTTATTTTATTGCTTTGAAATTATGCCTATCATTTTCAATCTTTAGAGCACATACCTATCATTTTCTGATATGAATAATTTATTTTGTCATGATTCCTAACATTTTGTATTTTTATCTATTCATATCCAAAAGTAACTTCTTCTTTTTTCATTTTCTTCTACTATGCTAACTTACCAAAACCAAAGATGTAACAACAGAAGGAAAAATAAAATTGATGCCCCTACCCTTGAAACCCATATCAGTTGAGACCCCTTTTCAGCAATGGGGTTTGGATTTCATTGGAGAAATCCATCCTTCTTCCTCAGCTCAACACAAGTGGATCCTTATAGCCACTTATTATTTTATCAAATGGATTGAAGCCATACCTATAAGGCAAGCCACTGATGTAGTGATTATTAAATTCTTATAAGCTAACATTCTTTCAAGATTTGGATGCCCCAGGAAAATCATTACTGATAACGCAGCAGCATTCAAATCAAAGAAGATGGTGGAATTTTGCAGCAAAAATAAAATCACATTGGGACACTCTAATACCTATTACCCATAGGGGAATGGATTAGTAGAGTATTCCATTAAAATTATGGTTAATATCATCAAGAAATTGTTGCAGGATAGCAAGAAATCATGGCATAACAAATTAGTCAATGCATTATGGGTCGATAGACTCACAACCAAGAAATCAATTGGAATATCTCCATACCAACTAGTTTATGGGATGGATGTTGTTTTTACTACTTCCTTATGTGTCCATGTTTTGTAAATGTTGTAGTAGTTCCAAGTAGAGCCTAATGGCCTTCAGAGGAGAAAAAATCAGACAATACAACTTCAGCAACCAAGAGAGGAATTTTTCAACAAAACTCAAGTTATCCAGGACAAAATTAAGAATATCTATGATAGAAGAACTGAAGTTGATGATTTTCAAGTAGGAGACAATGTGTTAAAATGAGAATCCATAAATGAAGAAAAAGGTAAGCATGGGAAATTTGATAATTTATGGAAGGGACCTTACATAATTGATTCCAACTGTGGTAACAATGCATTTTTTCTAAAAGACCTTACTGGAGCAAAACTGTCTAGTGGACCCGTCAATGGAAAAATGTTCAAACATCATTTTTCCCAAGAATAGAAGCACTTCTCAGTCAAATCATTGTAAATATCATTTTTTTTACTGTCATGAGTGGGTGATTCATATCGGAAGTTGAAGCCCGAAGAGAAGGCCCTAAGCTTCTATTGATATGATACCAATTTAACAATTCACCTAAAATATTTGGGAAACTGACAATGGATAAGGCATCGGTCTGCAAATTTAGATATATGTGATTCTTTACTGCCCCACAGGGGGTCAACATCCCTAGTTGGAGCCACTATTAGGACCCTATATTTCATAGGATGAATTGTATATTCATACCTAATGATTTTATGTTTCCAAATGTAAATAATGTTTCATATTTCCAAATAAATAAATAAATGAAATTGCAGGAGATAGAAAAAATAGGAAAAAAGAAGAAGAAAAGTAAATCAAAGAAAATACAAACAATAAAGGAAAAATAAGAGACAAAAGGAAAATTATATGAGAAATTTCCCCTTAGGTGAGTTAGTCCAAATGCCACCAAAAAAATAAAAAAATTGCATCGAGGATTTCATTTAGAAATGTTTCAAATAAGTGTGCAACTTGTTCAAATGCCAATTAGAATAGATTTTTACTTTGTCAAATAGGTTAGGTTAGGGAAATAAATCAACCATCTAGCTAAATCTTGGTTGAAATGGTTAGTTATATTAGTGAAAACATGGCTGGAAGCTTAAATGCGCCCTTAAATCAATTAGATAAATTTAGTTTAAAGTCATTTTAGTGTTAATTAGCATTAATTTATGCATAATCACACTTATAAAAGCATATGTAATAAAATCCCAGGATCATGGAATTTTATGTAAATTTCAAAAGTTTGGATAAAAAGAACGATTTAGATTATCCCTACCCAAATCAATGGTGTGGAAGTGTTTCCCCCCCTCCGAGCTCCATCACGCTTCACTCATGGGGGGGGGGGGTCCGAAAGGGGTGGATCCACAACCTAAGGTGGCACCCTCACAGAATTTTGCACCCCACCTCTTTCAATTTCTCTCATCGCACCCCCCACCCCCACCCCTCCCCCCCCCCCGGGAAAAATTCTTCTTGGTTGATTGTTTATCCATCCGCTAATACCCTCGCACCACATATCTACCTGACCCCACTACCACTCCATCCACCTCAACCTACCTCCTCCACTTACCATCTACAAACTCACTCTCAGAGACCCCACTCCCTCTCATGCCTTATCTGTTGGATTCGTCCCCCATTTACAACTCGCTCCCAATCAAATACTACCACCTAGAAATCCCCTGCCACATCACCAAACCATTACCGTCATAAATTTTTCTTGCTCCTACGCAATGGACCCACTCCCCTCCTAACGGTAAACCTGTAACGGTAAATCAAAGTCTTAACCTATTTAACACACGCAACCTATATTTTTCCTTTTTGTTTTATGGAAATCAAACCTACAAATAAGTATGCTTTCCCTAAGTGTGGTGGTGCACTGAGAACAACAAAAAGAAAGATATCTGACCTTTTCCTTAAAATTAATAGATAAAGGGAGGAAAACCTATTTGTAATATGTTCGCTTTTCCTTGCCTCCCTTCATCGCTTCCGTCGCTCTCAATCTAACTAAACTCGCTTGATTAATACCTGCAATGGCAAACATAAGATAGAAAACAGCATAAAGGCAATATGATCTATTCAAGTTAAACAAATTAAATCGATTAAATTCATAAAAGCACATATAACATCATTGACACATGCATTAGGAAAGGGAAAAATGTCTTTGTTATGAAGTAGAAGGAAAATTACAACGAGTTGCTCGATTTGTTGTCACTCTTCCAGCTTTAGTCCCATCCTCATCACATCCAGCATCAACAATCCAACAACATCATAGTACATGCATGAAACCTTCAAGAGCTCTGATATCACCAGCTTAACTCTACTTAACACAAATTCTTGCTCTCTTGTGTACTATGATCAGTGCTCTATTTATAAGTAGATGAAGGTAGTTTTACATAAATGAATCAATGAATGGTGTTTCCAAAAATGGGTGAAGAGGTTTCCTTGTTCATGGGAATAGGAGGATAATAGGTTTAATGGCTCCATGGTGTCCATATTTGAAGCTATCAGATGAGGTGAAAGCTAGAACAACTTCTAGAAGCCACTAGAGGTTGGGAATATTCCCAGAATCCACTGAACAATTCACTCCTAGTAGACCAATGCACTCTAAAGTGGGCCTAGATCCTCTGTAGCGCAGACTTGCATGGGAGTAGATGCTCTACAAAGAAGTTACTATTGTCTAGGGGTGCATTGATGGCTCAATGGGGCACTTCAACTGGCATATAAGAAGTGAAACTTTCATGAAGGAAAACCACTAATGGGATGACTTGTTTAGGGCATGTATAAACTAATTTAGAGTATGATAGACCCTAATGGATATTGATTTATTTTTTGGGATGATGCCGAAATTGACCTGTAAGAGATGCCCCCTAAAGCATGAAGTCAAAAATGATAATGTTGATTTATTTTCTTGACAACTTGATGAGGAGGATCTGAAGCGGATGGTGACTTGCATCAATTACAATACATTACATCATGATATCTTTGATCTTGCACATGAATTGTTGAGGGAGGCATACCCATACTCAGTACATAAAATATCATAACATCACAAAGTTGTCTATAGATATAGACCCATGATAGGATGACCATTTGAGTAATGAACGTCATATAGATGATTTGGTACTACTCCTGAAATCGCGGCCCGGATGGATGAAACTAAATCCGGGGTCTTCTATCTTGTTCACTCGATCGCTTGAGTATGAGTCTAACCATGCGAATATTTGATCTGAAGTCGAACATGGAAAGACTTCATATGATTACTAGCCAATGATGTAAGTCGTTAACAAATGCGAGAGGAGCCACCGTTGATGATAATGGCTCTCAAGGTACTGCAGTACATTCTTGATGGTGTGAATAGATGATTTGATGTCGAGCACCATACAAAGTATTTTGGTTGAAGGTCTGTGATGTCAACCTATTACTGGAAGCAAGAAACCTATCATTGATGTAAGAAATCTCGAAGGTACTAAAAGGTCATTTCTAAGGCAACTTCCTAGATTATGAGCTGATGTCGACAGGAAGCGACTCGTCGCAGGAGGGCCTTGATGTTTCCCCCATCAACAACACGAAATAAGAGTAATGATTTTGGAGATAGAATGTGAATGATGAAGCAATGTCAGGGGTGGCAATCATGAAATGAAGGTTTATGAGTATTTCAAAGGATGAGTAATAACTGAGTGAATTCTCTTGAGCCTATCGGCGACACTGAATGAATTGGTAGCATTTGACCCAAAACTGAAGTGATGGATGGTATGATATACCATCAAGCAGATTACCCAACCCAAAAATCATGGAGATGAAGTGAATAAGTGTCATTTTCAAGAGCGACTTGCTACCTTAAAGTGTTTTATCCCTTTCCAATTTTCTCGAGTCATTGTTGACCAGTACCTCTTTATTTTTTAACAAGCTTAAGGAGGATAACGTATGCTCGATGTATAATTCCACCGTTTGGGTGAATCCATTGCTATTTGATGCTTTAGCAAGTCTAGATAAGGTGAAACGCGATCTTGTCATGATGGACAAGTATGTCGCTATTTGATGCTTTAGGGGTTTAACAGTAACAAAAACTCGGTCCTTTTTCATGTGTAGAGAATTTGAAAAAGGGACTAAAAGAAAACTCCACAAGTTATTTTTCGTACAATAGTCCCTCAGATCTGAAAAAGCGTAAAATAATACCTGAGAGAACCTCCTAGCCATGTTCGAGTAGCGTTTTCCCTTTTCGTAAACATAATCTATCTAAGTCTGGAAAATGGTTAAACTTATACTGAGTTGATGTCGTTTCAATTCCTTTTATGAGCTCGAAAGCACAAGTGCTCGGAAATATTTTCATATTTTGGGAGTCTGAAAAGAGCTGAAAGAGAACTCTAGGGGGGTTCCTTTTTCATGTTTAACAAAGCTCAAAAAAGAGATAAAAGTATGTTTTTAGTTCCTTTTTCATGTTTAACAAGCTCGAAAGTGAGTAAAAATGAGTAAAACCAAAGGAATTTCATTAAATATGCATAAATTGAGCAAAAAGACTATTAAAATAAGAAATTACCAAGTCATTTTTACCATTCATATTTTAGTGCTCTGGGCCAGTTTTACCCTTGAACTTCAGCAGTTGATTGTGACAGATTATGTGGACCATTTCTTGTGCCGTTCAGACCAGGTAGGAGATATTATCTTCCTCTTTCTATTGGTTACATTCTTGTTCATTTTTGTGCAAATTTTTTAGGGTTTTGGGGCTTCTAGCGTAAAAATACAACGCCCTAGGACCAACGCACCCTTATATGCCGAAAAATACATTGCAGAGAGGCTGGAAAGAAGCCTAGTTCCTCTTCAATGCTCTATCTTCCACTCAGGACTATGTTTGGCACATTTCAAAAACTTGCATGTTATTTTCTGCCCAAAATTTCTCCATTTTTTTGCATGGAATGGATCCTAACTAATCCTATGGTGTGATTTCAGACTTTGATCGGATCAGAATATCAATTACATGGCAAGAAAGAGAACATGAATAGGATATTGTTTCCCTAAATTATCCTGGCACCATGAGAGCCCTCAAATACAGTGGGTTACTCAAGTACTTCAGATTGTCAGGGATGAGGAAACACATGGAACTATTGCAGTTCTTGATCCATTCATGGGACACGGCACTATAGGAATTTCACATTGGGGGGAAAGTGATCCCGATATTGGTTAATGAAATTTACTTTCTGACAGGTTTTTTGAGATTGTGCCCCTATTTCCCTTGTGGGCTCCATCTGTGGAGGTGAAAAAATGAAGGACTACATTCGACAGTTTTGTCGAACAGGAACTGAGCCTAGCAAAGATGGAAAGATAAATATCAAATATGTACGTGATATGCCTTTTTCAGTGCTCCTATTCACCATCGCAAAGCTAGATGGTAGCGTGATACTACATGTTGCAAACAGATCATACACGCAGTATGCGCTTGAGTGTCTCGAGCCAACCGTGTTCAACTGGGTTGAAGCATTACTCCTTCAGATGAAAGAACGTCTAATAAAGGTAAAAAGTGGAAAGACCAAAATTTTTAGCTATGGGTCGATCTTGATCACTTTGATTTTGGAGTGAGTTCCATTGATGCAGCCACAGCATGTGACACTGGGATTATCCAACCCTAGAGATCCATGGATGCAGTAGTGGTTCGTGTTGATGGCTAGACATGTTGGTCACAGTCCTCGATCTCGTTTTCCACTTCATTCTTCAGTTGGCTCTGAAGATAAAATATCTTCATAGAGGAGCATCTATATGCAGGGATGGATTTCTGTGGAGATCCAGATTTTATTTTACCAGTTGGTGCTTAATGGGGTGCTATAGGTAAAAAATTTTACCATGATTTTGATTTTTTGGGGGGTTTTTTACATATTTTTGCGTTTTTTGATGTTTCCAAGACTAAACTAAAGATTTTTAATGTATGTAGATGTAAGTATCATTCGCCCAATGGATCGTGCACAGCAGGCGGGAGAACCATCAAAAAGGATTGTCGAGAGAGCAGTCCTTCAGGATTTGGATTTAGCCGAGACTCTTGCTGAGTTACAGAAGCATGTGGAGGGATTGACTCTTGGGATATCGGATGCCCGGATTGAGGAGTTACCTATGAGGCTACAGTGCCATACCATTGGTGCGCCTAGTCGTTGGATGAGGCTATTAAGCATGATAGCCCAAGAAGTGACATGCTATCATGAGCAATGCTAGGTCTACATAGATTATGCTATGTCTTTATACATCTTAAGGTTAGATGGCCAACGTGTCTTGGACACAATTTTTGTAAAAAAATTGATATAAATCTATTTTAGTTTCAATGTTTTTCTATGATTATGTGCAATCCTATCCAATTGTATGATGTGAATTGAAAATCTATCTTTACATATGTTGCAAGTGTCTATTTAACACATAATTAGCCAAAAAATCAACAAAAGTGTTAAATTTTCTAGAAATGTATTAATATTGAATGTAATCAAAATGTCTTTCCAAAAGAAGAACTCTAAGGAACATACGATGAATTTCCCAATTTTGGACAATATAAACGCCAGTAAGTTGTAGTACAAAAAGTTGTGAATCTAGCCTGATGATGATGCAACAAATGCCAAGTAAAATGGCATCAAAGAGTAGTTCAATCAACCCACTATTCTCAACGATATGGTTGGTGAATAAAATAATACAAATCCCTTGGAAACTCACTAACTCGCCACTTGGAGCAAAGATGACCCATGTTGTAGAGGATATATTTTGAGTACTACGCCTAGTACCATCGACATATCCAACGAATGGTTCCGAAGATTCTAACATCTGCAAAAAATACAAATCATATTACTAACCACATGAAAAACTATAAAATAAACATTGATATGCACATGCAATAAAAGCATATAATACAGTGTTTACCATGCAAAATCAGGCATAGTAACGTTTAAGATAAAGCCCATTGCAAAGCTATGACAATGGAATCCCATCATAATCTACCAACTCGTAGGCACCCTTAGCCAGAATGCACTTGACAATGTAGGGGTCATGTCATAATGGTTCAAATTTCCATGTTCCTATCTTATCATCTTCCTGATCATAAATCAATACCAGGTCTCCTTCCGAGAAGGTGTGAGGCTTGACATTGCGGTAATATTGCGCCTTAATTCATCTCTTATGTGCTTCGTTGGCCAATGCTGCTTCACGACACGTTTCATCTAGATGGATGAGATATAAAATATGTGTCTCTTCTTCAAAAGTGTCAGGTAGCAGGTCAATCGCAAGTTTCAACAATGGTATTTCACATTGTATCGGTAAGATAGCTTCCAGAATGTAAACTAGCTGAAAGGGAGTAAATCTGGTTTCGTTTCTCACCAAGGTTTGATATGCCCACAAAGCCGAGTATAGGATCAAATGCCATTTTCTTTTATAAACCTCAATGATGCATTGAAGCATACACTTAAGAATATTTTTGATAGATTCAACTTGCCCATTAGCTTGTGGATAATAAGTGGTAGAATTATCATGCGACGGTCCTAAATTGGCAATCAACTCATCCATCATGTGATCGAGAAAATGTTTTCCATGATCTGTGACTATGGCTTGCGGCACACCAAACCGTGTAACAACATGGTTAAAAAAGAACAATGCAATTGTTTTTCCCATTTTGTTGAATGTATGCATCGCATCGACCCACTTGGTAATATAGTCGACGGCGACAAAAATATACCCATGCCCCCCGACCGAGCAGGGGTTTCATGTCATGAAGTCAATGCCCCATTTTTCAAATGGTCCAAAAACGACGACAAAATGCATTGGTGTTGGCAGCAAGTAGGTTCTACAATCAAATATCTGGCAAGCATGACAACTTCTAACAGCGATAATGCAGTCATGAAATAAGGTAGGCCGGAATTAACCAGAGTCGAGAATATTCTGTGCAGTAGCATAACCAGACAAATTTCAACCACATGCACCAGCATGGAAATCATTTAAAACTTTTTCTTCCTCCTCATGCGTGAGACACCTACGTAAAATCGCATCGACACCACGATGAGAAAGTGTATTTCCAATGATCAGATAATATTTGGCTTGGTATTGAATACATCGTTGTTGCAAGCGAGAGGTATTGGGCCAAAAGTTTTGGTTTTGGAGATAGATAATGAAATCTCCATACCATGGGTCAGATGACTCGATCAGAAACAAAGATTCATTTGGAATTGATGGTTTCGTAGTAGGATCCCTGCTACTCGAAGGAAGGTCACAAATAAGCACAACGAACACCAAAGACTTATTTAACTTGGATTTGATTAATTCCCAATCAAACTCCTGCAAAATGACGATCCATTTTGAATATTTCCCCCCCAACTATTGGCATGACAAAATGTATGTCATAGGGTTTCAATCTGAAATGACAATGGTCTTTCGGAGCAGGATATAATGGTGAAATATTTGTATAGCTTGAATGACCACCAAAACGAGCTATTGAACGTATGTGTACTTAAATTCCATATCATTGAGATTACAACTCAAATAATAGATTATATGTTCAATCCCATCTTCTTCTTGGACTAAAACCATAGCGATGGTTGTATTTGCAGCGACGAGATACAGGGAATAATTGCTCTGATAATTTGGGGGATAGATTAATGATGCTCGGATCAGGGTATCTTTAAAAACACCAAAGGAATCTTGTGAAACCTCATCCCAATGGAAGGGAACCCCCTTTTTCAATATTCAAGTAAATCCTTTAGCCATTTTGGCACAGTTAGGAATGAACCTCCTTAGAAATTTAGCCTTCCCTTGGAGTCTATATAACTGAAGTAGATTGGAAGGAGTAGGAAAATCAAGAATGGCATGGACCTTCAATGGATCGAGCCAGATTTTGTCTTTCGACACGACGAATCCAAGAAAACGACCAAAACCAACACCAAACACACATTTTTGTGGATTGAGGCTTATTTTATAGTGATGACATTGTAAAAAGATTGCTCTTAGATGTAGCAGGTGGTCAACCTGTTTCCGTGAATGTGCAAGTAAGTCATCCAGATATGGTTGAACTATGTGCTTGATGTCATGAAAATCATAATTCATTTTCATTTGGAATTTTTCCCCATATTTCTTTAAACCAAAAGGGAGCTTTCGACAAGCGAATGTGCCCCAGGGACAGATAAAAGCGGTTTTATATTGGTCCTCTGGGCGAATATTAATCTGATTGTAACAGGAAAATCCATTCATGAAAGAAAATATTTCAAACCTGTCACATTCATCAATAATTTGTTCGATAAAGGGGATAGTTGTCTTTTGGACAAGCATGATTAACATCCTGATAATCGACACACACTCTAATTGTCCCCTATTTCTTCATGACAGGTACAATATTAGAAACCCAACCGGTAAGAGTGTTACACAGCATTTTTTCATTGTCCCTGCAATCCCCATCCCGAACATTGGAGGCTCATTTATGTGACCAAAATAAAGTTTAATGCCTTGCAAAGACCATAATTGCATCCCTTTCCATGAGTACAACATTCCTTTTGTTGACAATTTCCTGAAAATACCATCAGAAACACATGTTTTTGCCTTGGCATTGGTAGTCCGTTATGCCCTTGCACCAATGAGGAAGATTAACACTAAACCCCGTGCCAGCTAGTGCTTTTTCTCGCTAGGCCGCCCACATGATTTTCCATCATAACAACTTCATGGGTGAGTCATAGGGAGTGGTTCGACTGAATAACCACGACCTTCCTCCTTTGGCCTCTTGTTTCCACCTTTTGGGGAAACCTCCCAAGGGATAAGGCCTCCCTTCCACCATAGTAGGGATCCTAACCTCCTCTCCCTCTATAAATATAGCCATCCTCCATTGATGTGATAGCTAAAAGGATAGTTGAACTGAACATATTGTTGCAGAAACGCTGAAGATATTTCTATTCGCTTTGCTAGAAAAATATATAACGGAAGAGACCCTTATTGAGAGAGCTTAGGCTTGTGTCTTCATCCCGTCTGAATTCCCTGACATTCATTGAGATGTGCTTAAACTGAACCCCGCTGAAGGAGGCTGCGACGTCAAGGCTTGGTTGTAACTCTTTCTTCTATTAATACACATGTATAACTATTGTCTGGTTCCCATTTTGTGTTGATATGTTGTATTTGATGCAATATGCTTAACCCTCCTTGACTGGTTAGTAGTTATGAATGAGATTGTTGTTTCGTATGCTGCTCTTGTTTGTTGATCTTGTGCAGGTATCCAAGAATCTCTACGGAAGGATCGTGAGCCGCCAAGACCAAAATCGAAAGGCCACCACTACAACAACCACGACAACAACATTGGACTCCATGTAGGTTGATATACCTCCTATGTTTCATTCATTAATTAGGAACCTACACTCTAGTTTGTCCTTTTGTTACTAGACCCACCCTAGGGCTAGAGGGATCATCTCTGTCCACAGAGAGGATTTACCTTCATAACAAATTGGCGACTCCGCTGGGGACTAGTGTGAGTTTGTCTTTTTTCCCTTGTCAAGTCAACTTCGGTCGTTTTCCTGATTGTTTGTCTTTTCTATCTTGTTTGATTGTTTAGAGTCCTCTTGTTCAGCTCCAAAGTGTCAAGATTGACCTATTTTCATTGGTTTTCCCATTCTCCTATAGATATCTAGCTTGGCGAGCTTTTTGATTGAACAGTCGCGCCGATTGGCGCATGTTGCTTGTGTTGCAGTAGCGCCAACCCCTGTTTGGCACAGATTACCGCCTTACAGTCGCGCCGAATCCTGTAGGGTTTGGTTTGACCTCCCTTTTGAGATTTTGGTCAGTTGTGCTTGACTCTGGTTTGGTTTTCTGACTTGCAATTTCTTTCTTGGGATTTTTTTGACTGTCGTAGGCTTTCTCTTCTCAGTTTTTCATCCATTTTCTTATCAGTGCAGTTTATGGCCTTAGGGTTTCTGAGTGTCTTAGCTCACTGAACCTTTTGATTGGAGGTCAAGTTTTTTTATTCTTGTCAGTCTCATCTTTTGATCAATTACGTTGAAGCCTTTCTTGATGCTTTGGACGTTTGTTTTGGTTGAATGATCATTTCGATTTTTGTTTGGTTCTTCTTCCCACCACTCCAAGCATAGATCACATTGCTCGCTTGGATCATTTTGAAGGATTTCTCTTTTTTTGAAAGATTGCATCACTGGTTTGAGTGCATTTTTGTGTTTACGTTACTTTCATCGAATCATCCGGTTTAGCTCTTTACATTCGTAGCCCTCGAACTAGTGTTTTTATTTTTTTTGTGTAATTAGTGCATTGTGTGCTTCATTTCATTGAAAAAATAAAAAAAAATAACATTCTTTCATTTCCATGAAAAAAGAAAAGTTCTTTTGCATAACTAGTGCTTGATCAACTAGGAAAGAGTTTTTTGTTTTTCGCTTGATTGTGTTAGATGCATTAGCGGATTTATTCGTGTGATTTCATTGATTGTTATTGTTTGAAAGATCTATATACTTCTCTTAATTAGCGTTCATTGAATGGAAAATGGTGTTCATTTGCATATAGTTTTCATTTAGGAAATTCGAGATCAAAATTAGGTAAGGCCTTGAAATTGAAACACTAATTCAAGATCAACTATAAAATCAATTGAATTAACCTAAGGAGAAATTGGAATATAATGCGGACATTTTAGTGGTCTAGGCTAGAGACGTGTTCCAGCGTCTTTAAACCTAGTAGCTATCGTTCGCCTTTTGGCTTTAGACAACACTAGTACAAACTTGTGCTCCCCGTACCGTCGAGTATATAAAGGGAGACTCCATTAGGTTCAAATCCTTTATCCATAAGAAGCCGAGTCTGCCACCCTGTAACCATGATACACTGAACACAACATTCGGGGAGACTACCTGCACGTACGTTAAGTCCTTGGTCATTTCTCTTTCATTTGATCACCAAGGTGTATATGGAAGTTCACATAAACTTGGTTCACTCTCTTTCTTAGATTACCTGAGTAGTCATTTCAATCTTTTCGTGACTCCTTAAAAAGAGAAGAGATCATTGAGCACCTCGTCCTTTCAACCTTAAAGTGATAGAGTCACCTTTTTCCAGTTTCTCGACTCTTAAAATATGAAACGACAAAATGTTTTTTCAATGTCTTAAAAAATTAACTACCCACGATATATTCCTGGTTAAAGTTACCTTCCTTAGTGCTTTGTTTTACAGTTGTTTCCAATGGAAACATCTCTAGGGTTTACCAACCAAGGAATCCCTTCCGAGGGGAATCCTGGTCCTTTTCCCGCTTTTGGGAACGTTGGTGCTCCTTATATGGAAACATTGTCCCTACCTGGGTTAACTGTTGGGTTGCATGTTTGATTGTTTTCGACCTCTGTGGTCTCAAATGTTATTCCCATTGTACAATCATCCCCTCCACCTGAAAAAAAATCATGTTGATTCCAAGGTGGACCTCTCCCCTTCTTCGCCCGTTTCTTCGTCTTCCTCTTCTGCTTCGCTTGGTGAAAGTCTGGATTCTAGTAGCCCGGTGGCTAGGAAGAAGAAGAAGACGAAGACGAAGAAGAAGTTAGTTAAGAGAGAGGCCAACTCTGCGGCTATTGCACCTCAGACACCTTCCCTTGATAAACCATCCAACCTTGCACAGAAAGTAAAATTCCCTTGTATGTTGTGCAAAGGAGACCATCTTCTTCAAGACTGCCCTGGCATTCCCAAGGTACTTGAAGCATGGTCCAACGGTCGTCCGTCGCTGTCTTTGGCTTCTTGAAGTCATGTTGGTGATACATCTTCGACTAGTACTGATAAGACTCGCAAGAAACAGGGTAAGATCATGAATCCCTGTAGGTTGTGTTAAGGGAATCATCCCATTAACCTTTATCCATATATGGATGAAGCCACGAGAGTGGTGGACAACCCTACTATTTCTGCACCCTGCCTTCCTGTAGGTTACAAGAAAATTTCTTCAAGTCCTCCACTAGTTGATACCCCGATTGATCAAGATTCATCTTTGGTCGATCCCGCTCCCTCGGAAATTCAAATTCATGAATCCATTCCCAACCAACCATTGGTCATGGAATCAGTTGATCTGGTCCCACCCATGTTTCATCAGGTCTTTTCCTTCGAGAGAGTATCTCATCCCCCTCAAGTTCTTGTTGTTTCTTTGGATTCCTTGGACTTGGAGAAAGGTTCTCTCGTCCCTATAGTTCAAAAAGTTGCTCCTCTTGCTCCCATGATGGAGGTCTAAGAGGATGCTCCTCTTGCTCTGGTAACACCAGGGGAAGACCATCTCAGTTTGATGGTACCCCCTCTAAGTAGTTTGGTCGCTTCCTTCAATTGGAGCTGATTTGCGAGATACCACCTTCCTTCTTATGTACCTTTTGAGATCACGGTACATGCCTTTGATATGGTCATACCGAGCACAATTGTAGATGAAGGCACATCTATTAGTGTTCTATATTCAACTACTTGGAAAGATTTTGGTTCTCCACTACTTTTTCCTATTAGATAGACTCTTTTGGCTTTTAACAGAGGAACCAGTCAACCATTAGGGATCCTTTCGAAGTTTCTTGTTACTTTCAGAGGGAAAACCATCTATATAGACGTGATGGTTGTTCTAGGCCCCTTGGATTTCAATTGGCACATCTTCGACTAGTAATTATCAGACTCATAAGAAACAAGGTAATATTACCAATCCCTATAATTTTTGTGAAGGGAATCATCCCATTCACCTTTGTCCGTACATGGATGAAGCAAAGAGAGTGTTGGACAACCCTACTGTTTCTGCACCCTGCCTTCCGGCTGGTTGCCAGAAGCTTTCTTCGAGTCCTCCACTAGTTGATATTGTTATCACTCAGATATTCCTTGAAGTTTTTGGAAGAGGAAAGAAGTCTGAGGTAACCACAAACCAACTTTTAGGTACAGAATCTAGCCAATCTGTACCCAGAGAGGGCTCTCTCTGTAAAAATTTAGCTTTGTTTTGAAAGATATTAGGCTAGTTATGAAAGTCCAGGGATTTTGATTGAGTTTGGGTGGTGAAATTCTCTAGCAGGGGGTAAGACTGAGTAATTTAGGCCATTGGGCTAATGGATTCAAAGAAAGATGGCTTAACTAGATTAAGTTTCTTAACAAGAGATGGTTTCACATGGCAAGGTAATCAAATAAGGAACAATCATAAACCTAAATAGAATGAAATGGACTCTAAATGGGTGAGGGGCAACTAAGAATCCTTCAACATATTCAAAAGAGGGAACTTGAATGATTATTAATAAAGAGCAATTAAGAATTCTTTACTAAATAATCAAAATGAATAAAGTAGAAAACAGGAGCAATTAAGAATTCACTGTTTAAACTAGTTTAGAAGAAAACATTAAGAACAACAACGATTGAAAACAGATTGCACTTAAGCACTTTCTGATTTATTCCTTTTCGTTTATCATTAGATATGAAACGCAGATGGTATAATAAACAAGTATAAAACTTCAAAACATAAGAGATAGATGACTTATTGATCCATTGTTTGATTCAAGAATCCTGTGAAAAGTCCTTTGTGTCAATTCCATATCCAGTTGGCCATAGGAAATTTGTCCAACAGCACTTTATTCCAAAGTAATCAATGTTACAGCAAATTCTAAGAATCCACCCATCAATACTCCAATTGAGGGAATATTTATATAAAAAATTCTAAAAAATATCTCATAACAAAATGAGATATAATCTAGGATGACTCATAAGTATTTTACAACAAACTAGAGATAGATGGTCTCGTAGATAAGAGAAAGGATAATTGATGTTGTGTTGTTTCCTTCTTTTGAGAATGTGTTGGAGGCAGGCCCTATGATTTGTCTTATTGTTGTCCTCTTTAGTAACTCTGTGCTGGCTGCTCTGTTTTACTGATACTCTTTATCTGCACTAATACACTTTGACCTCTGTTTATCCTTTTATCTTCTTATCATGGCTTACTGTAGTAAATAATCAAAAATTCATGTAAGGATAATTTTTACAAAAGTTATAACATTTCTTCCCACCATTTAGTTTCCGGTATTCTGGTTCTTTGTAGCTTCCTCAGAGTTTCATCTGTCTCTGTATATCTGAAGAAAGTAGGCTGAATTGGAAATAAATGCTTTACCTCATGCTTGAGATAAAACAAATTTTCCAATCTGTCATGAAGATTTTTGCCTATAGGTAATGCTGCTGCTGATGAACTAGTTGAGGAACTGGCCTGATTTTCAGCGTGCTTGTTCAATTTCTCAATATAACTTTCAAGGTTCATTAGCTTATCCTATGAAACTAAAGGACTTGGCAATCCTTTATTCAACAGTATATCCAATCTTTTTGTGAAGGCATTGATTTCTTCTTGCATATCAGAGTATCTTTGTTCTAGATTCTGCATCAGAGTTCTTTTAGTAAAACTCTTTTTATCTCCAAAATTGTTCTTGTTCTGTCCTGAATGCCAAGTTCTTCAAGTTGATACCTGTTCTTAGTATTAAAAAAATGTATAAGTTCATTGGCTTCTTCAGGCATGTTTCCTAATTCTTCTCTTGCTTTTAGAATTTCTTCCACAGCCAATTTAACTAAATCATTCTGTTCATACATTATTTGAATTGAGGGCCAGAGATCTTCTATTGACTGAATGATGTTGTCCCAAAGAATTTCTTTTATTTCCTTTAAAGGCTTCTCCAATGTGAGATCCTTCTCCAATGCTCTGACCAATTTTTCTAATCTGTTGACCTCTCTTGTTTTCTCTGCAACACTTATCTTTGAGAGATCATATTTTTCTTCTAAAGTGGTGAATTTTACCTTTGTTCTTTGGAGCTCTGTCACTTGGAGTTTCAATTCCTCCATTGATTTTATTAATTCTTCGGTACTTAAATTGGAAGCATTGACCTGTGACAATTCTGCTGGCTAACCTGTTGTGGTTGTACCTGTAATTACTTCTGTTGTAGATGTTGGAATATTAGGCTGCTTGTCTTTTAATGAATTTTCAAGCACTTTTTCAGTTTCATTAAGTTTCTCATTCAGTTTCAAGAGCAAATCCATCAATTCTTCTTCAGAATTTTGCTTTATGATTTCTGCAGTCTGTGGATTCCTTGAGGCTGGTAACTTCAGTTGTTTTCTCAAGGCTGCAATATCATCATATTTTTTCTTGATCAAGGCTTCTATACCCTTGAAATATTTGGGATTATGACCCAATCCAATAATTATTTCCTCCAAAGTCTTTATTATGTTGTCCTTAGCCTGAGAAGAGGATTTTTCAAGATGCAATTGTGCATTAGTATTCTCCAAAGAATCCTGTAATTTTTGGGTCATCATTGATTTATTAGTCAGAGTAGAATAAATCATTTCACCTGTTTGTTTATGCAGTTCAATCTGATCCAAAGGATGAATATCCTTTGCTATGACTTCAAAATTAGTTCTGATATAATCTGTAGATGTTTGAGGCTACTGCACTTTGGGTTTGAAGTGACTCATTACCATTTTACCCTGCTAGATGTCATAGGCTGACATCAATCTTTGTTGATTCTTAGGAGCCATCTTCAAATATTGATTGTAAACTCGAAGTCTTAGTGGATCATTTCTGGCCTTTATATTTATGAATGTCCTTTTAATATCCCAGGAATCTTTTACTGGTGGTTTGAAAGAAGATACTTCTACACTTTGCTGCATTTGCAGCTCTTTCCTCTATGAATTAGTGGATGTCCCACTGATTGTCCATGTTTGTTGACTACTTAGTTCTTCTCTCCTCTGACTATCAAGGATTTCTTGAACAGATTATGCTTCTGGGAGAGGATTCAATTTTTGTCTTTTAACATCAGGCTGTTCTGAAGAGCCACTGATAGGGGTAGCTGCTTCTGCATCTCTCTTCTTACCTTTTTCTACATTGAGAGGAGTTTGTAAAATTGAAATTTCTGCCACATTGGTCTGAGTAGGAGAAATCTGTATTTGACCCTGTTCTTTAGAAGTTTTAGGTTGTTCTGTCATTATGAATTTCTCTGTAACTTGTATAACAACCTCCTTTTCTTTCCCTTTGGATGCTACTGTGGCTAATGCACTGATTTCCTGTAAATTTTGCTGAGAAGTTTCAGCAGAAGAAGGACCAATTCCTGGTCTTTGCACCTGTCCAAAAGAGTCTAGGTCAAGTATTTTTTCAAGGTCTTTCATAACATTTTCAACACTGACCTGTTCACTATCTTTTTCTATCAATGTCCCTTCCATCCATTCATCCATATTGGCATATTGTTCAATTTCTGGGATTCTATGATGAAGGTATGGTGACAATTTGTTTTTCATCCTCCTATCACAAATAAAGTTGTTTGGGTCATAAGGTACCCAGTAGAAACTTTTTTGTAATTTGAGATAGTCTTCTAAGATTCTTTCAGCTTCTTTTCCTGCATCCCTAGAATTGTAGATAAAAGGACCTAATTGACTTTTAATTCTAAGTTGAGCTTTTTTATTTGCATTGCAAAAATGAACTATGTCTAAATTTATCATCTGTCTGAAATACTCTAAAGCAAATAGCCTCATTGGGACGTATTTTGGTAACTTGAAAGAGCATAACTCACACCCATATATTCTGATTTCTGTGTGATTTCGGTATAGGTACCAATCACCTATCCTGTATTGTTTAGAAAGTTGAAGAATTTTCTTCATGTCATTATTGACCCTAGGAGGGGAGACTCCTATTAATAAAGTGGTTGCAGGGTGCACAAATAGGTAAATGAACTCATTGTAAGAGTAAGGAGAATCAAAGGAATTATGAGTGATTGCAGACCAAAAGATTACAGACCTAGGGCTTCCTTTTGCATCAAGTTTCTTAACCTGGAAAGGAAAACTTTCTGATTGGTAGTAAAGCATGAGAAGATATATAACAGAGGAATACTTGAACACTCTCTCATTTTCCAATCTCATGAACTGATCATAGATTTTATCAGCAATGTAGGAAGCAAAATCATATTTGACAGCAGGGGGTTGTCCAGGGGTAAAAATTGACAACAATACTAGGGTTAATTGATCAACATATTCACTAGTATTGAAACCCATTATAGAGGATATCATATTCAAAATAAGCCTGCCCACATTAGTGAAAAAGGTATAACCATAAGGGGGAGGGACTGAAGGGAGAAGATACATGGGAATATTGGATTCCCATAATCCAAAAATGTTAGAGCCGTTCAGGTAGTTATCTCTGCAGTGGCAAAAAATTCGAAGAGGATTTTCACTGAGGACAAGGTCTTTAACTTGAAAATCCCTATCTGCTAAAGGCAGATAGTCTAAATCTCTGTGAGGGGCATTCAGGGGTGCGACATTCAAAGCCACGGGAATTTCCATTTCTAGTTCTTGTGGATTCAGAAATGAACTTGGGTTTTGATGAAAAAACGGGCACAATCACAGGTTTGGGAATACAATTGCAATTTTGGAAAATGAGGAATGAAATGAAGACCAGTCTTAAACCCTGTTTCAGTTTTTCTTGTGGAAGTAAAACAAAAGCCGGGATTTTACAGAGTTCAACGGGAATTTGGGTAAATACCTGTTTTCCGCAGAATGAATAGTAGCTAAAACAGGTGTTGGCTATGGTGGATGAATTCTGGGATACTCGACTGCAATTTTCCTCAGCAAGGTGGCGGTTGACAAACTTCAACAGTTGACTTTGGAATTCATTGCATGGGACACTGGTCATTGCATGAGATAGTGAAAATGACGTGGGTACACTTGTTTTATTTGCAAAGTCAAAGATTGGCAGGGTTTTTATTTTTTTAATGGATGACGTCAGCAAGTATGGTGGTTTCATCATGGGAGGCAAGCAGTAAGTGGTATTCATCGCACAGCTTTTGGGGACGGGTGGTTTTCAGCAGAGGGCGAGCGATTCCATACGATACACGACACGTGGCGTAGCACTGTTTAGAAAACCGCTTGGCTATCGCGCGTTATCGTTCGGACGTGGATACGCAGCGATATGGACGTCAACCGTAGATCTCAGATTGGTTGATCGAATGGTCGTCGGAAAGGGAAGATGATAGGAAATTAATAGTGTAGGCCCAATGTAATTTATTATGAAATAATCACATCGGGGGGAATTCTATTGGTGGATTAGGTTATTAATTAACCATGAGGGTTAATTAATCCCTTTATACAACGGAGTGTTGGGTTTTTTTATTAATTGGAAATTTCAACCAATTAATCACAATTAATAATTATATGGTTATTTTTCAACCAAAGAGGTGGGATAATGTATTAATTTGGGAATTAAAATAATACGGTAAAAAGGGGGAATTTACATAGGGATTTAAATAATAAAGTTAAAAATTAATATGAAAAATGAATGGAAGCACTAAGAGTAAAACATTAGGTTAATGTATTTAACTTATGCTTGAATGAATAGGGTTTTTATGAAATATTGCATAATTTTCCTAAGTAAAATGGGATTTTACTTAGGAAAAGATTTTTTAGAAGTGAATGAATGACATGATGAATGGTTTTAAATACTTAAGCTTTTCCAATTATTGGGTCGAGGGTCCGGTCCCTCCAAAAGTCAAGGAAATGCCTTGATCCCCTCTAATTTTCAAATGCCTTAGTACTTAGGGGCAATTAGTGAAATTTTTAGGGAAAGATGAGAAGGGAAGTTAATAATTTTGACTTTGTTTTGCTTGAAATTCTTCTAGTGTAATGTCTGCCTTGCACTTGTTATGAAAGTAAAGATTAACACATTTAGAGTCATTATCCATCACATATAATTCTTCAACATCATCTACCTACCCTACCATTTTTCTCTTTATTAGGGTGCACTTAGACTGGAAAACCCTTATCACACTTTCTCTTTTACATGTAGAAACCTATCTGATTCTAAGCTTATTACATCCAAGGACTCAGACTAAACTATTGAGCTCCTTTTATTTACTCTACCTATCTACTTATCTGCCAAGATTAAACATTTTGGTCAGATTTTATTCTCTATCTCTAAAACATAAAATTGAAAAATGAACTAGCCAAGCTTAAGTTGTTTGACTGTTCATGAATTGTGGCATGAGATACAAATTGCACACAATTTGTTTATTACATAAGAGCAAAAAGTAGTGGCATTTAGACTTGCACACTTTCCTTGACCTTTCTTTTGGTGGGGTTCATTTTCTTTTACTTTTTTGGCGATTTTTTATTCTTTTCACCCTTTGATTTTTCTTTTAGGGTATACCCTCTTTACATTTTTTAAATTTTTTGATTTTTTGACAATATGGAAAAACCTTTGCAACAAGAAAAGGTATGAACATATTACATAGCTCATCAAGTCAATCATGATATATGACACCTATTGGTATAGGATTCTAACAGATACCATGATAGGTCAAAATTCATCCTTGGTCGATCCCATTCCCTCGGAAATTCAAATTCACAAATCCATTCCCGACCAACCATTAGTCATGGAATCGGCTGATTTGGTCCCACCCATGGTTCATTAGGTCTTTTCCGTCGAGAGTGAATCTCATCTCCCTCTTGTTCTTATTATTTCTTCACATTCCTCGAACTTGGAGAAAGATTCTCCCATCCCTATAGTTCAAGAAACTGCTCCTTCTGCTCCCAGGATGGAGGTCCTTACTCTTAGGGTGTGACTATGCTTATGCCATGGGCACAATTTTCTCCTCCCTCTTTCATGTGATCAGTTTTCCACACAAAGGTCAGATCGTGACCATTGATTAACTTTCATTCTTTGGTCCTGAGGTGGCAGTTGGCCCACCATCATCTCTTCCAAATCTTTATCCACTGGTTGTATCTTCCCTGCCACAGGTTAATTATGTGGCTACCTGTCCCATGCCCACATTCAGTGATAGTGCCATTGTGCATCGTGTGCTGGGGGAATTGGGTCCTGATTTCCAAGATGTTGTGAACCTCTTGGAATCCATGACTTCTTATTCGACATGATGAGTTGTCTTCGGAGCATAGTTCATTTTATTTTGTAGAGCTCCTTATGAATATGACAAACATGTCTTCGAGGATAGTTCCATCTTCTATGTCAACCTCGTTAAAAAATGAATTAGGTCATGAGGATAGTTCTTTTAATGTGTCAACCTCATTAAAACAATAAAAGATGTTCCATTCAATTGAGTATTTGATCGAGATCTCGTCCATCCCAATCCGTCTTTCTCTAATCTCGTAATTTGAACCTTCACTCCATACGTTTTAGATTATTACCAATTTAATTTGAAGCTTAGGGGGCATATACCTCGGGTGGATCACCATCTTTGGGGGCATGCCCATGCCCATTTTTTCAAGCATAGTTTGTTTTTCGTTTTCAACTTGTGTAAAATGAATAAACCGGTTTCAAACATATTTTTCTACAAAGTTTCAAGCTTGTGTAAAAATGAAACCATTCTTATTTTACCTCTCGTGATTTCCATTTTATCAGCCTTTTTTTCCAGATGAGCCTCAGTTTTCTCATTCCATCGTTACCATCTTCTCGGCTGATCATATGCCCTCACTTGGTTGTTTTACCCCTTCCTGAGGAACCGCTGCAATGGGTGGTCTTGTTAGCCAACCTCTTGACCTTCAATTGGTCTGAGTAGTTCCACCATCACCGGAACCAGTTGTTACCCTTAATACCACTTGTTCCTCCAGGAGGAGTCAACTTTCAACTCTTTTCTGACTCTCTAAAATTGAAAAGATTGTCAAGACTCTTATCATTTTGAACTCGTTAAATGGCTGCAAAAAGATATCTACCCAGTATTCATTTACCCTTTTTTCAGGTTGGGATATATTATTTATGAAAAAGGAATAACTTAGCCTATCGTGACTAAGAGGTTCTTTCAGATATTGTTTTCTACCTTTTCAGATCTAAGAGACTATTTATGAAAAGGGACATGCTGGAGTTTTATTTTCTGCTTCTTTTCAAACTCTCTAAACATGAAAAGATGTCAATTTATCCCTTTGTCAAACTCGTTAAACCCTGATGACATCGAAAATCGTCACCATGACGTTACTCGAGTTCCTCCTTCTTAGGGCTCATAAAATGTACTAGGTTGGATCTGTCTAAAGGAAAAAATTACATTGCGAGCATATGTTATCCCCTTCAAGCTTATTTTAAAAAATAATTGGGGTACTTACCAGAAATGGTGAGGGAAAATGGAATCAGTGTTTAGTTTTGTCGGCAGTATGTCGCTCTTGAACATGACACTCGTCTGCATTCGTGTCGGGTTGGGGACATCTCATTTCGTCATTTTTGCCTTCATGGGTTTGGGTAATCTATTTTGACCTCTCATCTGCTCTTTGCCACGTCATCATGACCTCAGATCCCTTGATGTAAAATACTACCAAATCCAGAGTCGTGTCATTGATATGTTCAAGAGAAGTTTTCCTCTGCATTTTTCAACCTCCCTCTGATTTTCTATTGGTCTTGATTCATTATCATCATAGTCCTTTGTCTCATGTCGATGATGTGGGAAAAATTATGGCCCTCCTTCGACCGAGTCACTTCCTGTCGACTTTGGCTAATTATCCAGGAGGTTGATCTAGAGACTCCCTATCGATACCTTGGAGCCAGCATGCCTCAATGGTAGGTTCTTTGCATTCAATGATAGGTCCACATCATTGGCATTAGATCGAGTGATTATGCCGGTGTTTGACGCTAGATCACTATTCACATTCCATGGATTGTACCTATTGTACCTTGAGAGCCATTGTCATCATTGGTGGTTTCTCTCGTGCCTATTAACAACTTTCATCATTGGCTGGTAATCAGGTGATTTTCTTGCATGTTTGACTTTAGCTTACATATTCGCATGCTTGAATTTGTACTTGTTCGGGTCGAGATCGAGCACAAGACCCTGGGTTTTGTCTGATAAGATCTAGGCTGCAGGATATTATGGTTTT
The DNA here is from genome assembly GCA_034641835.2 of Pinus albicaulis. Taxonomy (NCBI): domain Eukaryota; kingdom Viridiplantae; phylum Streptophyta; class Pinopsida; order Pinales; family Pinaceae; genus Pinus; species Pinus albicaulis. Next base: position 1,201,486,588 of record CM076578.1, read on the forward strand.
TCGTGACTTATTGCATGACTCTTTTGATTGGATGGTTGCGACCATACCCGATTCTATTTGTTGATCATTACTGCTGGAAGGCTACATCCATACCTTCAATCTCAATTTATATATGTACTCTATTATGGATGGTTGCACCCATGCCACATGTTCATGTATCATAGACATCAGTTGTATTTGTAATTGTATGTATTCCAATAGCAGTGTTTGGTTCGAACGCGTTCTTGTAAATCATTTCACCCCTTCCTCTCTCTCAAACCTCATGCTTTAGGGAGCATCTTTTACACAGCATTTTGTCACTATCCCTAAAATCCCCATCCCGAACATTGGAGACTCATTTATGTGACCAAAATAAAGTTGCATGCCTTGAAAAGACCATCATTGCATCCCCGTCCATGAGTACAACATACCCTCTGTTGACAATTTCCTGAACAGACCATCGAAAACACCTGTTTTTTCCTTGGCGCTGGTAGCCCGTTATGCCCTCGCGCCAATGAGGAAGACTAAAATTAAACCCTGCGCCAGCTGGCACTCTGTCTCAGTTAGCTGCTTGGGCCAATCTGTTTATGGAAAGTTTTTTAAAAATAGAGGCAAAGTTTCCATCATAACAACTTCGTGGGCGAATCATAGGGAGTGGTTTGACTGAATAACCACAGCCTTCCTCCTTTGGCCTCTTGTTTCCACATTTTGGGGAAACTTCCCAAGGTATAAGGCCTCCCTTCCACTATAGTAGGGATCCAAACCTCCTCCTCTCCCTCTATAAATATAGCCATCTTCCATTGATGTGCTAGCTAAACTAAACATATTGTTGCAGAAATGATGAAGAGATTTCTATTCACTTTGCTAGAAAAATATAGAACGGAAGAGAGTCTTATTGAGAGAGCTTAGGCTTGTGTCTTCATCCCATCCAAATTCCCTGACATTCAGCGAGACAAGCTTCGACAAACCCCGCTAAAGGAGGCTGCGACGTCAAGGCTTGGTTGTAACCCTTTCTTCTATTAATACATATGCATGACTATTGTATGGTTCCCTTCTTGCGTTGATGTATTTTATTTGATGCAATTTTCTTAACCCTCCTTGTCTGGTTAGTAGTTATGAATGAGATTGTTGTTTCATATGTTGCTCTTGTTTTTTGATCTTCGTCCATGTATCCAAGCATCGTTGCGGAAGGATCGTGACCCGCCAAGACAGAAATCAAGAGGCTACCACTACAACAGCCATGACAATAGTGTTGGACTCCAAGTAGGTGGATCTACCTCGTCTGTTTCATTCATTAATTTTGAACCTACACTCTAGCTTGTCTCTTTGTTACTAGACCCACTCTAGGGCTAGAGGGATCATCTCTATCCGCAGAGAGGATTTTCCTTCATAACAAAGAGGAACAGGGTAAATGAATCCAGCATGCAAAAAAATTTCAACCTCTACTTTAATGGCAACAACTTTATTAGGGTGGATAGGATGAAGGCATTGTCATATCATCTTGACATCAGGATACATTTTAATCTCATGTTCAACAATGCTAGAGTCGATACTTGAAATCTCCTCATATGACCAAGCGAATACATCTCGGAATTCACGAAAAAGAGTGCGATAAGTGTCAAGTTCAGATGGAGAACAAGACGCACTAACATGAATTTTTTCTACAATACCTGGTTTGGTCAAAATATCGATAGAAATCTTTTCTTCGATAATTTATGGGTTTCACTCAAAATCGACGGCGTGGATAGGAATAGAATTCGTCAAGAAATCAATGATTGTAGGGTGATATAGCTCAGTTGGATTATCTTCATTGTAATCTGGAAGATGGGATCGTTGATGTGATGTTTCTCATGGTTCTTCTTCTGGCATCATGGATTCCATAATGCTCTCATTAGTCGAGAATATGCCTAAAAAGGGATCAGAAGAAGTACCATAATCCAAAGAACGTTCGACCCAAATGGTCGGCAATAAAGAATTTGGATTGACCGCATAAGCCAAGAAAATTGATTACTATGCTAGCTCAATTGGATTTAGTAGCATGATGTTACCCAACCTATCTTCTTCAGAATAATTTGGAATATTCGTTAAGTCAAATGAAGTGGAAGATGTCATATTGCGAGTCTCTATATTTTTTATTTTCGTCGATGTCGCGGGTGACGGTAAAGAAAAAGTGTCCATTAGGGAAGGATCCTTAAAGAGTCCTACACCAATGTTCTGAAGAGAAGGTGGGGGTCCATGAACAAACGGAATGCTTCCAGTGGCCTAGGAACCAGAGGCGAAGAAAGAGAGTTGATCAATGGTTGTGATACTTTCTTTATGGGGGAATATGATCATACGAAAGTAAGTAGATACTACCGTAGCCATAGCGTAAACCCACAGTCTTCCAAGTAATATATTGTAGTCAAGGGGTCTGTCAACGACCTCAACTTCAATAGTAATTGATTTTCCCCCTAGTTCGACTTGCAAGTTACTAAGAATTCCACAAGGCTTATATGTATGACTTTCAAAAGCTTTCAACTTCATAGGTGATTGTGACAAAGTCAGCGAGCCAAGTCACTTCCAACAACTCATAGACATGATACAAGTATATGTGCCTTCATCAATGGTAGTGCGATGAATGAGTCAATTAAAGTTATGTATTTGAATCAAGAATTCTAGTTGTGCTAGTAATTTTGGTGCATAGCCCGCGTGATTAAAGACTACAAGATTTGAATCCATTGGATCGATTCCACCAATCGCGGACAACAAAGCCTGCTTCTGGGAGGGACAATTCTGAAGAACTTCAAGTGTTGACATAGTAGAAGGTGACTAAGCCAGACCTTCTACTACATTATAATTTTGAGATGCACGAGCTCAAGGGTTGAATGTCGATTTATGAACTACTCCCTTCGGCGGATTTATTGTTAACTCTGGAAGGATAGGCGATAGAGCCGAGTCATATGAGGTCGAAGTTGAAGTGGTAGGTTGATCCATAGCTTGACCATTCAACAATGACTATGGATTATTGTAATCTTTACTTTGATTCGACACCAAAACATGAGTTTTGGGATTAGTGGGGGATAGCATAAGCACTTGCGCACTAGAAGTAGGATCCGTAGCAACCATATGTGTTTCTGGGTTCAGAAAAGGATTCTTCAACACTGCAAATGCAGCATAAGTCTTAAGAATCTTTGGGACTTCTGAGCGGTGAGGAAAATCTTGCATAAAATGCTCCTAATTACATACCAAGCAAGGGTAACAAGGTTTCCAACAAGAACCGAATGAATCATATGATTTTTCCTGTGGGGGTGAATTTGATTTCTTCTTATCTTTCCCCTTATTCATATTTCCAAGTTGCTTGTCACTTTTTCCTTTGTTAGATGACACGGCATGGATTGTTGATCAGGAACAAAATTTTTAACCATTCGACGGTGACGACGCCACTCATGTATATGATCCAATATATGAGTGGTAGTGGTTTTTTTAAAGTTGGTAAAAAGTTTCGTTCTAGTTTCATATCTGATGGGTAACTGGAAGTGGGTTAAAAAATTAGTGGCTAAATCTATAAAGTTACCAAACGAAGCTCATCGTAATTCAATGTACCACTTCGCAGTTAGACTAGTAAGCATTCTCTGGAAAAGATGCAATCTAAAATAATCATCATTTAAGGAATTAGATGAACACCATAAATGATAAGTCATGACATGCGTAGACAAGTCTTATCCAGAATTTCCATTGAATTTGGGAATGGCCGAGGGTAATTTATGAGGAATCACCGGCCACCAAGGTAAATAATGAATGGGATCATTGGTGAACCAGTTCAAATCAAGTAACTATAATGTTGTAACGAATGGAAACTATCAATTAAGTTTAGGTTGAGCACAACCAGGATAAGATGGAATCGCCTTGGAAATATTCTATTGCATACCAACAAATGGATTATGTTGTTGGTAACCTGGATAGGGGTAAGCTTGTTGACAAGGACCTGGATAAGCTTGATACTGTGGGAATGGTTGTTGTGGCTACCATGGGATTTGATAAAACGGTTTCCTTCCAGGATAATTTGGATCTGGTTGTGAATAGACAGGGCCAGTAGAAGCCTGTGACAAAGGTAAACTAGTCTGTGGTTCTGAAATTCCCGATACAGATGGTTGTTGAATACTAGCTTGGGAAGACGAAGTCTATAGATCTAAAACTTGAGGGTTAGGGTTTGAAGGACCCACTTGAGCAGACTGACCAACGGCCATATAATAAATAACAACCGTAGTAGGCATAGATGAAACAGGTTGAACTGGTTCATATTGATACAAAACAGTTTGCGGTTGAACAAGAAAAGTAGGTTGTCATTGACAAACAGGCATTCCAGCATATGATTGACCTAAAAATGATGAAGTACTACCATATGGACCGAACATCTGTGGCCCCACAACATATGGAGTATAAGGATATTCAACATAATGACTTTCATATGATGGGTATCCAGCATATACTTGATAATATGGACGGTAATTAAATGGACCAGCCTGATATTGAGTTGATGATGTCAATAAAGGATCAGGTCATTCAGTAGTCATAAGAGATGAACCAGATATAATTCTAGATGATGACATGCGCGAAGTACATGGACTAGAGGAGACACCAGAGTAGGTTCCATTTAAATCTTGGTAACCCAGTGCGACGGGCAGACCACCATAAAGATGACACTCGAGTGTCGTCAAAAACATCGAAGATGAAGCAATAGTAGATGTTGTCACAACTGTAACAGATGGTACAGTCTAGGATGATGTCTCCACCATGGTTAAATAACCCTGCAAATACTCTAATGAATATACGGGAACCTGAGAGTGAAAAGGATCAACAGGATCATAGTAGGTCAAATGAGGAAAATATAGATATAAATGAATCCCTGACCCAAAATGAGTGGGAGATGAAGGGGTTGTCTCTTCTTAAAGGTATTCCTCTATCAAAATCAAACCAGGTGGAAGTACTTCACTGTCAGGCCTGAGATTAATTTTAGGCGGTAAAATATACGGTAGAGTGAAAGACTCAATGGTTACAGATGACTGAGGATCAGACGATTGCACCATAACAACTTCTTGTTGTTCAACTTCGAGATCAAGATGTTCTAGTAAAATAACAATGGGTTCTGAATTGACTTCCAGTTGAATAAGCTCAGGTTCTGGATTTATCGTTTCAGTGTATTGAATTTCAATGTCCTTAGGTAATTGTGAGTATTCAATCTCGACAGTAGCAGATAAACCAGGATCAGTCAAAATTACTCTAAAACAGGTACTCAAAGGATCATATGACTCTGGTATATCAGATGATGTAGCACCAAGAGTTCTAGACGTACCAGACTCGGTAGGATGAGTGCACCTTCGTCTACTAGGTGTAGCTCATGGGGGTAATGGTGGTTTATTCTTTGTCCTATGAAAACGACGAGGAAAGGGTTGATATTCTTCCATGATTGTTGATTGATTTTATACAAAAAAATAAACAAAAAGAGGGTAATTCTAGGCAAAAGGTTTACCAAGCAACTATGAACTGCAATATACTGCCCCAGTAAAGCAAGGACTTATGTACATGTAGGAAATCTCCCCGAATGTTGTGTTCAGTGTATCACAGGTATAAGGCGATCGACTTGGTTACCTATGGATGGTAAGCAACCTAAACTTGTCCTCCCAAATATACGCAAAGGTACGTGGAGGCCCAATCCGTATTAGCGCTATCTAATGCGAAACCACATAGTGAGAGCATCCCCTTATACTTTTCATACTATAACACCAGCCGATATACCTGAAAGTACGTGGATGAGCTCTGATATACTTACGTACGTGGAATGAGGTATCACACTTAGAATGTATCGCAGACAATTAACAACATCTGCTATGTCTAACGAATCTGGAACATGTCTTCTAGCCTAGACCTCTAAATGTTATCGTTAATGTTATAATGCTTCCTTAGATGAATTCCGATAAATTTTATGTTGATCTTGCTTATCAGTTTGTCTATCAGGTTCACCGCCAGTTGTATTGAACATTCCTAGATTGCAATTAAAATGATAAGCATTCGTTTCGAATTGATTTTCGACAATGAAAAACTATCTACAAGGGATAGAGAAATCAAATTGTATGCAATCAACAATGAGCACATCTAAATTCAATTTCCCTAAACTATTTCTATGCAGCACTCGCAATCCCTATATGCAAATGCATGTTTTTCTTTTCAATTTATTTTAAGTTTAGATGAGCGAAAATAAACTAATGCACAAATATCGCTCAAAACTTTCAAGAGAAACAAAGACTGAATGAAAATTCCTCTTTTCGAAAATAATGAATTGATCAAATGTAAAATTTAACTTTGGAACTATTTGAAAATGACAAAGAAAAAAAAAGAAACATTGATCATGTTAGCCACCTATAAATTTTTGACAGAGCAAACAGGTGGCTAAATTTATTTCTGAGCCTTCAAGAGATACATTTCCTCTGAAAATCTCTCATTATTGAAGCCTCTGTGTGTCCTTTTCCTTTTAAAATATCTTCACTATTGTTTCCATCAAGAAAGCCTCATTGTTTGTGAAAAAATTATGCTCAAGAAAGCCTCCATCTGCTCCCTTGTATCCCTGCAAATTCCCCATTTTAACCCCTTTTTTCCCTTCTCAAAATTTTCCCTTTAACCCCGAAAATCCCTTCCTAAGTCATCCAAATCACCAAATTCCTCTTTTAAAACCTTGTGGATCCCTTCATTTGGTGAAAAAATCCCTTTGTTCCTCTATCGGAGACCCTTTCTAAGCCTCAAAAGCTCTATTTTTGGCCTAAAAAACCCACTTTTACCATATATCAGGCCTAAGCCCCTTTTGGCTAAGCCCCCAACCCCTTCTCTACCTATAACCTGTGCCCGAGACCAGGTGCTAAGCTTCATATCACTAATCGCAATCAGAAGATGTTATGAGCGCATTTCTTTTGTTAAGTGAAATTCTCCGATGCGAGAAATATTTGGTCTGTTGGCCTCTGCTGCAATATGAACCGTTGATCTGTATAAGATCTAACGGCCATCGCACCACCACACCAATCGCCAATCGCAAACTTTTAAATGCGCCACTCTTCGTTTCCCTGATTGACCAACTCTCGATTGGATCCTGGCCATTGAATCCACAAGAACAAACGGCCAGGATTTGATCGCACCCCACTCATTTGCCCCCCGTCGTTCTCCCTCTAATCAAATCTCCACCGTGGATTTTCCGTTGATCCAACGGTCCGCGTGTAATCGCAAGTCTAAAACCATCGGATGTTTGACCCATGCCTTCTCCATCCTTACCGACCGCGCAACTGTCCATATTGCGCTCCATCTTGCACCGTCAGATCTCCAGGTCCCACATCCAATGGCGGAGGTGCATATCATGTTTTTCCTATGCTCGAAGGTTAATGCTTCAAAATTATGCGATGAAAGTGGTTTTGGGAGGGACACGTGTCGGGCGGCAAGTGATATCGCATTTTTTTTGGGCAAATTTCAAAACCACTCTATTACAGTGCGAAAACAGTTGTTTTATCCTAAAAACCACTTCCCCCCTTCTGCCTCCGAAAGCCCATATGAAGATCTCGACCGTTGATCTGATCCAGATCAACGGCTCTCGTCTCCTTCCATATTGTGTTCATCGGGCTTCCACAGAGTTTGATCGGGAGATCCCCACTGTTGATCTCCTCCTGAGATCTAATGGTCCATATTCAAATCGCCCTCCGTCATTCTGGTCCCACCATTCAAAGCCCCATTTCATTTGATTTTCATCATTTTCCTTTGTATTTCTCCCAAAGGTTAAAACTTTATGTTTTAACATTAAAGTAATTTTATTCTGCCTAATCCTCTAAATCATCTCCACCAGCAAATATCTGCTGTCGATCACCTTCATCTGATCTAATCAGACGGTCCAAAACCATTTCTTCACCAGACCACTGTCAGAGCCGTTTTTCGCCATTCTTCATGATTTCCACCGTTTCCCCACTGCGGCCACTGTTCTCACTGCTGCGCTGCCATCTCCAAAAGCCTCCATAGCATCCACCTCCACTCCCATGGATTTTTCTTAATCTTTTTATCGTCTTTTTACAGGGTTACAGACAGTGAAAACCATTATTGCTCACAGTCACAGTCGTAGTGACACAAAGCGCAGAGGAAGCTTTTTCAGAGCCAGAGATCGCAGGAAAACTCCTGAGGGGGTTTTAAACACATGTTTTATATCTAAATCAGATTTTTTAACTTTGTTTCAAACCCTACAGTGCCATTAAACTTGCAGTATTCACAGAAACAGTCAACAGAAGCGGCAAAGAGTATCAGTGAAGGTTTAAAGTGATTTAAGGCCTATTATTGAAGATTTAAAGCTTTAATCCAGTGTTAGAGGGTGAATGCACAGATTGAAGATCTTATGAATGACACAGAGGGTCTAATGAGGCCTAAAGCACATAAAACAAATCTTATCAGTGTTCCACATCAACATAAGGTTCTTTCCCAAGAAAGGATGAGTTCCCATAATGTTTTTTATCCTCCATCAATGTTCCTGAGAAGATCACCACCCTGACAGTAGTCCTAAGATTGCCAAAGAATTTGTCACACAGTATGGTAGTCCTGAAGTCATTTATCTGCCTTACTTGTCCCGGAGTACTAGAGTGTACAAGACAGCCGAAAAGTACATCAAAGAACATACCTCTGAAGTTATTATCAGCCTATTGCAGACCACTCTTTCATCCAAAGAGTACTGAAAGTCAATGCAGAGATATTAAAATAGAATGGGCCTCGAGCCACTCTTCTTCCTCTATTTTAATGTTTCATTTAAAACTTCATCTACCTCTACAACCTCTCTTTCAGCTATAAAACTCATGAAAATACATTGTAAAGGTTGTTGATCGGATAACTGTGGATTGTAAGTTGTTCTCTTGAGATAGAGTTCTGTGTATTAGTTGAAAAATAGGCTAAGGAGATGATTTCAGAATGAATATCAAGTTGTTGGACAATTTTGTATATGACTGGTGTTTCTCTTTAATATGACAAGAATTTTCATTGCATCCTTATTTAAAGCAACGACGATGTGTTCTACCTTTGTCTCTGCTTTCCTTCTGTAATTCATCATATTTCATTTCTCTGATAAGAATCAGTAAAATGGTTTAGGATATACCCTTGCATGGTACCCTAATGCTTCCTGCTCTTCTTATCTTTGATTTTTTCTACTAATTGTGCTATCTAAGAACAAGTTCAAGATAATTTAGCCAGTATAGTAGTTGGTTTTCCCTACTTACTGATGCATGAATTTAGAGTTTGTTCTTAGATGTTCTTGTCTGGTTTTAATTGAAAGAATTAGGATACTGGGAGATTAGAGTTGATTCCGTCTCACTAGGGTCCTTTTCTAACAGTTAAGCTTTTCTAATATCCCTTAAGTTGAATGTCAAAGCATTGAAAGTTCAAAGTATTTCTCTAATCTCAGGCTTCACCTTTGCGTTAAATCTTTAATGTTTTCTATTGACTGAAGAGTTAGCCTCATTAGGAGTTTGATCACAGACGGTTAAGGCATGCCCTGTCCCTGGATTATGCTCTTAAGGTGGTCACCTTGGAAGGTTTCCTTGTCATTCACCTTCACTCCTTATCATTTCATCCCACACTATCATCTTTAAATATCCTCTGTTTTAGATGACTAGCCCATTTGAAAGCCTTGGATATTGAATTGCAAGTAAACCCTTTCATGACTCCATTTGCCAAATGGTTTCGAGTGTTCTTATAATTATCTCCCCATTGCCTAAAATCCTTCTTTTCTCACTTATTTACCTTACATTGAACCCTTCTTTCATGTTTCCCAACAACCAAACAAACAAACAAAACAAAACAACAACCCTTGTGCCTTGTAACTAGCCTAATACCTTAAATTTGAATTTCAAATACATATATTTCTTTGCCTTTATAGAGAGATCCCTCTCTGGACCCAGGAGGACTAGATCCTAAGGTCCCAAAGTGGTTTGATGTTGTCTTATCTTTTGGTATTTCCAAATCTGCCAAAACATAGGAACCCCAACATAATGGCGACTCCACTGGGGAAAATATGAGTGCCCTTAATTGCTAATACCTGGTCTTGTGTCCCATTTTTGTCACCAAAATAATGGAGACTCCACTGGGGATGCTTTGAGTAAAACACTCCTTGAAATATCCCTAAGAACTCAAAGAAGATCAATAGCCTTGATTTGCTAGTTAATCACTGTGGTGGGCAGTCAACTTTCTTAAAACATTCTAAACCTTCCACCTGGCGACTCCACAGCTCCTAAATGACCATAAGACTTCACTGATGATCAGTAGACCTCCTGATTATTTGTGTTTTCACAAGACTCCACTGGGAGACCATCTTTCATTACAACATCAGCCATATTATAAGAAACACATAGGATTAAGCTTATTTGTTTGGAGACAAACATACTGGCTTCCAAAACCATTCATACTAGAGCTTATCCTAATCCAAACCCCCCTGAAATAGTTGAAAACCCTGAGAACATTATTATGAAATCACCCACCCCTAGAAATCCAACTATTATCAGACCCTTTCATAGAGCTAACTCTGCACCAGAAAACTTTGCAGCTCTATCAGACACTCATTTTGACTTAGACTTACCAAGCAGTTTACCAAGAACTAAGTCATTCAGTGTTTTAGATCAGACAGACCTTGAGCCTCCAAGTTCACCATCTCACAGTGTTCAGTACATTAGGGATAGAGAGACCCCTCCGTCTACACCTCCTGATATCCATTTCATTCAGAACTTGGGCCTCTATCACCCTAAATTAGCCCAGCAATGTGTTGCTAGTTCTAGCATTATTTTCATCCATATACTTGTTGCTCAAGCCAATCCTTTACCTCCACAAAACACTATCATGGAAGCATGGTATGCTCCCCTAGTTTTTCCACAACCTCTGGTTCCTTTACCAAATTATTATCAGGCTAAAATTCCACATTTCACTAGGAAAGAGTCTATCACAGCTCAACACCATGTAGATAGTATGGAAGACGCTTTTGACTATATGGAGATAGATGATGAGACAGTCAAAATGAGAATCTTTCCCTAGAGTTTAGGAGGAGAGGTGAAGAAGTGGTTTAAAGGCCTACCTCCCAATATTATCCATGATCTTCCCTCTTTACAACAAACCTTCATAAACAAATGGGAAGTCAAAAGCAACCCTCTCCAAATATTAGCTGAATATAAGAACCTTAAAAGAAATCAGGGAGAGAGTGTCCATGACTATTCTACTAGATTTAATAGTGTCTACAACGCTCTTCCACCACATATGAAACCTCCCCAAGGAATGGCCTTAGTGAAGTATCCTGAGGGATTTGATGCTGACATGGCCTATCAACTTAGGGAGAGAGATTATAACACATTGGAAGACATGCAAAAAGGAGCAATGAGTGTAGAAGAAACCCTGATTGAAAAAAGAGCTAGAATGAGGGCTGAGAAGAAGGAAACCTATAGGGATGACACATCAGCTTCCACATCTAATCCCAAAGTTGACAGTCTAGCTAAAAACATGGAAAGGCTAGAGAAAATGGTGGAGAAAATGGTTGTCACAGTCAGTAATCAGAACAGAAACCAAAATCATAACCAGAACCAAAAATTTAGGAGAAACAATCCCCTAAACAGACAGAGATACTCTGATCAACAAGTCATACCCCCATTTCAAGAGAATTTCCTGGATGAAGATGAGGGGATAATAGAAGAGTCCGAGGGAACTACCATAAACATGGTGGAAGTGGATAACCAAGATCACACCTTTCCCACAGAAGACAACCAGACTTTATACTAACATTGGGATGAGGAAAGGTTAGAATCTGAAGACCATAGGTTAGAATTCAAGCATGCCATCATGCAGGTCCGAGAACAACATGATCTCAGAAGTAAAAGGAAACCAGAAGCTCCCAAATCCAAGACCTCTGAAATCACTATTAAGAAAATACCTGAGAAAACTCCTAAAGTGACTGTTGAAGGTGACAAATCAGCAGTTGATATTTCTGGGAAGAACAAAGAGAAGGACAACCAAAATACTGATAAACAAAGTCAAGAAACTAGCAACACTAGCACTGCAGCTAATGCTCCTGATAAAACAACTTCAAACATGGTACATAGTGAGAATCAGCAAGCTGATTCTGCCACTAAAATAGTGGCCAATAAAATATACTTGAGCCTTTCAAGAGTCCATCTCCTTTCAATCTGGAAAGTGAGATAGCCAAGATCAAAATTTCAGTGCCTCTCTCTGAGTTAGCTACTCAGGATGTATATAAAGGTCAAATTTTGAAAGCTCTAAATCTAGGAGAAAATAGTGACACTGTCAATTTAAGTGATGATCAACCAGCCCTTCTGTTTGGTCCAAAGATAGAAGGGAAGTTTCAGGAAGGGGTAGTACCTCCTTTTTATATTAGCCTCAATATCCATGACAGAATCCTTCACAATGCAATGCATGACTCTGGGGCTTCACACAATCTTATGCCTAAGGTAATTATGGATAAGTTAGGCCTAAAAATAACCAGACCTTATAAGGACTTATATTCCTTAGACTCTAGCAGGGTGAAGTGCCTTGGCCTAATCAAAGATCTTTGTGTGAATCGGACTCAAATCTCAGCCAAGTGCATGGTGATGGATGTTGTAGTGGCATATGTGCCACCTAATTATGGCATGTTGTTGTCAAGGTCATGTGGTGCCAAGCTGCAAGGTACAATGCAGATGGATGGGTCATATGCCACAATCCCTGTCTTTAGCCAGCTTAGGAGACTATATAGAGAAGCACAGATGAATTTTATGGTTAGCAGCCCTGAAAAACCTGAAAATTCACCTCTTTACTCTTTCCACACAGATATGGACTCTTTTATCCTTTTCAATGATGAATCCTTAGATGAGCCAGAACTAGAAGACGAAGATTCAAACAATAGAGTAGGGCCCATAGATCTTAACATAATGGCCACTTTGGATATAGAGGAAAACGAGAGAGAAACCTTTGAACAATGCACTGAGTCAGAAACTCAGAGTGAACAAAACCAAGACTACAAACTGCAGAATACTCATCACTATGAACTCCATGAAGATCTTAAAGAAAAAAACATTGTACACCCTAATGCAGACCCCATAATACAACATAACGGTGAACACAGCTTTAGGGATGAAACTGATAGCCAATCTGTAAACAATCCCTTATGGAGAATGAACTTTGATGGGTCTTGCACTAGGAAGAATGCAAGGGCTGGAGTGTGGTTACACAATACTGAGAGTGACTACGCTGAGAGCCATGCCTTCAAGCTAGATTTTAAGTGCACAAACAACATCGCAGAGTACGAGGCTCTCATCCTAGGATTGAATCTATTGAAAAAACTAGGAGCCCGAAGGATAGCTGTACATGGAGACTATAAGTTAGTCATCAAACAAGTGAACGGAGAGTACACTGCGAAGCATCCCAGATTGAGGGCATACAGAAATGATGCCATGGATTTACTGAAAACCTTCATAGAATACGAGCTTGTGCTTGTTCCTAGGGGTCAAAACATTATCGCAAATGGATTAGCCTGCGTAGCTAGTTCATATCAGAAATCACCTAGTGACAAGCAGATCATCATTCAAACAAAATATAGACCTGCGGTGCCAGATAGTGAGAAATATTCGCAGGTCTTCGAGGGCGACAAGCAGATAGAGGATTTCCTGCTTGGCAGGAATGAGTTTGAATTCTCTTATTCAGACTCTAAATCTGATGAAAGCTGCCTGAGTGAAGGGCCCCCCGATGTAGAAAAATCACCCCATAACGTAGAAATAAACATGTTAACTAAAGAACTTGGAACTCAGACTGAAGAATACAAGAATGTAGAAAAATAGGACATTGAAGTGTTGCAGTCAAAGGACAAGAGCATACCTAGAGGACTAGCACCTTTAGAGGAACTTTTTTATTTTAACAACATATAAAAGAAACCCACTATAGACATGTTATTGCCCAAATCCACCTTAGGTTGAAGGAAGGCGGGATTCAGGGTAACACCAAACCACGCTCAGTCTGGTAGCTAGCCCTACCAGAACAGGAGAGGGCTCTCTCCGGGTCAAACTCAGTTAAAATAACCAATAGGGTCTGAGATGACTGAAATGAATGCTAATTTTAGGCTAGGTATATGAATCAAGGAATCTGATTTAGTTTTTAGGGTTTTTTTTGTTGGAGAAAAGGGAAAGGCAATTTTGGGCTTGGGGATGAGGCCAAATTCTTGCAGAGTTCAAGTTGGGGCAGGGAAGGCAATGACTTTGATGTCTTAGATTCAATGAATGGATGGAAAATACTGCTGAGGAGCTGAAGAGGGCAAGAGGGTGCAAGGATCCTCTTCAAACTGACGAAAACATATAAAACTAAACAAAAGTTTAAGGCAGAGCACCAGCAAACTAATGAATTCTACCTTAGTTACTCATTTGTTTAATTCAGAAGCAAAGAGAAGGGAAATGGCATACATAAACATCAATGAAACTTACAGATACATGAAGAAAAACATCATCAAAACTCATAGCCACAAGGATCCCAACAAGTGCTGCAAAACTCTGGTCTTTCCTTTGCCAAAAATCTGAAATGAATATACAATGAGGTGCCAAACTATTCCCAAAAGTCCAACCCTGAAAATGTCTCAGAAAATACAATATATAGAAAATTCTAACCCCTTCCCATGCCTCTAGGGGTCGAACTCATCCTTCTAGGAGCTGTTTCAACCAATTCTAAACATGGAACTGAAATCTAGGCAGCCAAACAACTTGCCTCTATATGCTAGGAAACTGATCCATTCACTTAATTTTCACCTTTTAGTGAATGAATCCTATAGAACAAGTAAATATGAGCCAAAATTACATCATATTCATCAAATTACATCAATATAGATCAAGAATTACATCAAAAAGTGAAACTAGTCAAAACTGGGCGAATTTCTGAGCTGAAGAGTCAAAATGAGGCCAAATTTCTCTATGTGCCGCGCCCAAAAACTCAATGCATCGCGCCACTTTGAGCCTATTTTTGAGGCACTTCCCGAAGTCCAAATTGAGCTCATGATAGCTGGTTGGAAAGACCTGTCTATCTACTATCGAACCCAAGTGGAATTTCTGGATTTGGTGTCCATTTGCCCCTCCAAAACTGCAATCTCCCAAGACTAGTTTCTGCTGGTGCAAAAGGTGGTGGAAAGGCCATTTTTGGAGTGTTTTTGACCCTTAAGACCATCCAGAACTTGATGAAATCCCTCCGCCATTCCTGATCATGTATAATTTACCATAAAAAACCCAAAAATATCAAGTTTTCCTCCAGAAGATGTCCCAATCATAAGCGTGCGTTGGGCAGAAAACCCTATTTTTGTGACCAAAAATTCAAAAATGGAAAAATTTTCTCCAAATTCCTTAAAATTTGGAGTGAAGGTCCCCCATCATGTGCCATGCTCAACCAAAGAAGCTTTGGCCAATATTTGAAGTGGATCAGGCCTTTTCCGATGTTTCAGTGCCCTCCTGGTGCATGCAGTTCAGTGGCGGAATCACTGTCTCAGTTGTATGATGCGTCGGTGTCCGTCTCCATAATGTTGTAAATGTATGCCAAGTGCATGCTTATCTTATTGAAAATGAGAAATGAGAACTTGGTTGTTTTTGTCTCCAATTGCCAAAATATGTGCCAAAGTCAAATGAGGGACTGTGGGAAACATGGAACAATGGGAAAAGTGGATTGTGGAGTTTGTCAAGTGAGTTTTGAAATGTGTTAACAGTCACTTTACTATGTTGAGGGATTTGGGGAATCTAGGAATATTTGCAAATGATATGGGAGAGTAATGGTTATGGGGAATAGTAGGGTTTAGGAAATAGGGAAAATGGGAAAATCAAAATAAGTGATCTAAGTGTTGTTGGAATGTAAGGGAACATGAAAGGGACTGTTAAGGATGTGACAGTGAGGGGAAAGGAATCACAGTTGAGACATGATAATATGAAAGTGAGTATTCAACATGACAATGAATTTTTAAAACACCATTTGAAACCCTAAAGAGCAGATTCTGATATGCATATAGGGTTTGTGTCTTTGATATTACAAATTCTCCAAATTAATCTTCAAACAACTCCAAACACCAGCTAGCAATCATACAAACTTACTTGAGCACGGAGCAACCCAAAAAATGCGTTTTTGGAGAAGAAGGGCAAAAAATTCCAGTCTAAGGCCTATGCGCCACGCAGGCTGCCCAATGCACCGCGCCAGAGTAATTTAACACTGTGCAGAGTGGCTCTATGCGCCGCGCAGGCAAACTCAACCACAACTTCCTTCCAAAGACTTGTTTTGTTCCTCCACGGTTTGAATCAGCTTCATTCTTGTATCTTGGACTATAAATGGATTGTAGCAACCATGAAAACATCTTATATGCCCACTAACTTTGATTTTCAATTTGAAAAAACCACTGTTTGAAAACTTTGGCATTTTTACAAAAGAACTCTGTTTTGCTAGTTTCCTTTTGGTTTTTTGACTGAAATGATGGCTCCTTTGTTGATTTTTTGTAGGTATGGTGGCATGTTTAGTGATGAGATAACAGTGATGGGAGATGGAAAAAATCGAGGTGGGGAGGTGGGATGATTGACACCAAAACAAGTTGCAAAACCCTAAGGAGGCACTTCTCAACAAGATAGTAGGGTTTTGAGTTTTTTGCATTTAAATTTTCATACCAACACCAAACACTTGTTAAGAGAAATGAGGAAGTGGCTTTGACTCACTTGAACAAGGAGATACTGAGGAAAATTTTATGGGTGAAATAAATGGCAAAAATCTTGTGTTCTGGCCCAATGCGTCGTGCACCAACCCAATGCGTCGCGCACAAACCCAATGCGATGCGCCCACTTTTCTATGCGCCATGCCATTTTGCAGAAGGCTTTTGGAGGCCTTCCCTATGTCCAAATTGGGCGTGTGATAGCTCTTTGGAAATATCTTTGAGTCTACTTTCCACCCCAAGTGGAATTTTTCAATTTCGATTTCATTTACCCTGTCAAAAATCAAATCTCCCAAGACTGGTCAAAATGAGCAGAATGAGGCTGCCTCAAGGCAGAGTGCTGTTGCAGTCAACTTTAGAAGGTTTTAATCAACTCCAAATTGAGCTCATGATAGCTCATTGGAAATATATTTGTGTATAATTATCATTTGACTCATCACGAAAGTCATTTGGCCAACCAAGCTAGGAGAAATCTTGATTTTCCCAAGGTCACTTCAGAGGTGCATTCAATTCTCCTAAGGCACCAGTATGTTTGACATTTCTCTAAAACCATGATACCTGTGTAAAAAGTGAAGGAGGTTTTTTTTCTTTGGCATGCGTTGGACAAAAACCTCTCTTATATTTCTAAAATTCATTTTTTATTGCTCAGAAACATCATTTGAGTGAAAATTATCCCGATGTGTGGAACAAGGGATTTGTCAAAATGAAGCGAAATGAAGGGGATAAGGGGCTTCTAAATTCTTGAGAAAATTTTGAGAAGTAGGGAGGGACGTTAGGAAATAGGGGAATATGTAGGAAGTGGGGGAAAGGAATTTCAGAGATTGAGTGAGGGGAAGGTCCAAAAGGGAACATAAGTCTAGCCTAGAAAATTGCCGTTGTAGCAAGAAACTAGGGTTTGTGCAAAAATGAGGAATTTGGGGGATCTCAGTGATGGGAAGTGTTTAATAAGGTACATTAAGGATAGGGGAAGGTGTATGAACATCAGGATACAAGTTTTGATGATGATTTGACCATCCAAGAGCAATTACCTCCAAAACCCTAAGAGAGGGAAATGAACCTTACCTAGGCACAACTGAAGCATGAACAAGGTGTAAAATGACCCTTTGGAATCTGGCATGATGATGACAACCCTCTGAATGATGGTACACTCAACTGAATGGTGACATGGACCGAAATTTGGACAACTTTGACAAGAGTAAAAGCAAACCCTAGACCTAATTCCTAGTGACCAAATTTTGCTTGAAGACTCACTGAAATGACAAAATTTGACCTTGACACCTTAAAATAACCTTGTAAGAGCATGTTTGATCACTGGAGGAAGGCTGCAAAGACCGCCACTATAGAACACACAGAGTCGGATGTTGAGGAATGCAAAATAGGCACTGAAGATAAGCCCAAGATGATTAAACTAGCTAAGTCCTTTCCAGCAGACATGAAGAAGAAATACATTGACTTATTTGAATAATTTGTCTATTTGTTCGCTTGGAGCTATGAGGACTTAAAATCCTACGATACTGAAATCATCCAGCACAAGATCCCACTGAAAGAAAACCAAAAACCCTTCAGACAGAAATTTCGCAGAATTAACCTAGTACAACTGCCTCTTGTGGAAAAGGAGATCAAGAAGATGTACGAGGCAAGAATCATAATGCCTGTGAGGTTTTCCGATTGGGTTTCCAACCTTGTAGCTGTGAGGAAAAAGACATGTGAGATCAGACTGTGCATCGATTTCATAAACCTTAACAGAGCTTCACTTAAGGACAATTACCCCTTACCCAAGATGGAACACATCCTTCAAAGGGTAGTTGGCTCAAGAAGGATTTCCCTGTTAGATGGTTTTTCAGGGTATAACCAAGTTTTAGTACTCCCAGAAGACCAACTTAAGACAGCTTTCACCACTCCATGGGGCACGTTCATGTACGTGAAAATGCCTTTTGGACTAATGAACGCTGGTGCAACCTTCCAACGAGCTATGGACATAGCCTTTTCAGAGGAAATAGGGCACTTCATTGTCATCTATCTTGATGACATAACAGTCTATTCCAAGACTGATGAAGAGCACCTCAAACATCTGAGAAGATTATTTGAGAAATGTAGAAGGTTCGGGCTTTCATTAAATCCCAAGAAGACTGTATTTTGGCTTCAATAAGGTAAGCTTCTTGGCCATATTATATCTGAAAAGGGGATCAAAATAGACTCGAAAAGAGTTGAGGGAATACTACAGATTATTCACCCAAGAAACATAAAAGAACTGCAGTCCTTTATTGGGAAAATTAACTTCTTGCGGAGGTTTATTCCCAACTTAGCTGAGCTCCTCAGAGATATGACAAACATGCTGAAAAAAGATGTAGAGGTTAAGTGGACTTTAGAGGCCAAAAAATCTTTTGAGTTAGTTAAACTTGCACTTACCCGAGCACCAGTCTTAATCAACCCTGACTTTTCAAAAGATTTCCTGATATTTTCCTTTGCCTCCAAGCATATAGTGGCTGTAATCCTGCTGCAGAAAAATCCAGAGGGACGGGAACAACCTATTTCTTTCTTCAATAAGGCTCTGAGGGATGCACCCTTGAAATATACCATAATGGAAAAACATGCCTATGCCTTGGTAAAGGCTTTGAAATACTTTAGGGTGTATATTCTGCATTCTCACATCATTGCCTACGTGCCAAACATAGTGGTAAAAGACATCTTGTCCCAAGATCTGGATGGAAAGAGGGGCAAATGGATTTCTGTAATACTAGAGTATGACCTGGAAATAAAACCCACAAAATTGATCAAAGGTTAGGGCTTAGCTCAACTAATGGCTGAATATAACTTGCAAGCCCTTGACATAAACATGGTAGATGTCTTGGATGAACATGAAGGATTACCTAATCCTACAGTTGAAGAACAATTTCAAAACTCTCCTTGGTATTTTGATATCCTGTATGTGCTCACAAACCTTAATGCCCCTCCTGATTTATCAAAGACTAAGGCAAGGTTTCTGAAGTTAAAAGCTAGAAACTATTGCATTTTAAATGAATGTTTATACTGGAAAAATGCAAATGTTCTGTTGCTTAAAAGTCTACCTGAAACTGAAGCAGAGAGGGTTAAACATAAGTTCCATGCAGGAGAGTGTGGAGGCCATCTAAACTGTAAAGCCACTGCTAACAAAATCCTTAGGGCTGGCTATTACTGGCCTACCCTTTTCAATGATATCCACAAAATGATAGTTGCTTGCCATAAGTGCCAAATCTTTGAGGGCAAAAGAAAGCTCCTCCCTTTACCATTACAACCTATCATTGTTGAGGCTCCCTTTCAATAGTGGGGCCTAGATTTCATAGGGGAGATCCATCCTGCTTCATCATCCCAACACAAATGGATTCTCACAGCCACAGACTATTTCACAAAATGGATAGAGGTCATCCCTTCTAGGAATGCCACAGATTCTGTCATCATTAAATTCCTTGAAGACCACATCCTCTCTATATTTGGCTGCCCTAGGAAGATAATCACTGATAATGCCGTTGCTTTTGGGTCCAAAAAGATGATTGATTTTTGTCACAAATATCAGATAGCACTTGGTCATTCTACTACTTATTACCCATAGGGTAAATGGATATATGTATAAAAGCGGGACCTCATTGTAATCATTCAATCATGTCATATCTTATCAATAAAATATTATTATTATAAATACCTCTTGTGTATTTTTATAATTAAAGCTATTTATGCTATCAAAGTCAACAAGCATACAAGTCTTCCGCTACAGTATTCAAATATACAGCTTCCGCTGTTACAATGGTATCGGAGCCATATTGTGGACAGGTTGAAGGAATGGCACACAACGTCGTTCTACAAGCCTACGAACGTAGTTTACAAGCTCGAGCACATTATTTACCATATAATGTGCCATTACGTCAAGATCCCAAAAGAATTGAAATAATTGGAAAAATGCTAGAAAAGCTTGAGAAGTTACTTGCAAAATATCCTGCAGTAGACCATAATAAAAAAGATGAAAAATGCAGTAATAATAATAAAGCAGTTAGTTTTGCTAAAGGGAAATCAAGTAAAAAATCCATGGAAAAGTCAACCAAATATATTCCCCCACCAATGCGTAATAAAAGTAAAAAGGTAGAAAATTGTTGGAAATGTGGAGACATATACTTCACAGGACATGAATGTGCATTTTATACAAGAAATACCGTTGCCAGCACTGGTAAGGAAACAGGAAAAGATGCTTGTGTATCCAGCCCTCTTAATGGCCGCACACCACCATTGGTTGAAAATAACCATGCTTTTGCAACAAAACAATTATGTTGTACGGAAGCCCAAGAAAATCAAAGTAGAAAAGCTAAAGTTGGTGATAAGGCTGATATGGAAATTGCGCAATCCGAGATAGGAGAATATAAGACTGAAGTCTCAGGTGTGATATTCAAACGCAGACAGATCTCGTGTTTGTCAGCAGATTCATCGCATATTTTTTTCGATAAATCTAAATCATGTTCTAATAAAATGGCACTCAGCGAAGTATCGGAAATATCGGACATTGTCTATGATCCAGAACGTTTGCATACAGAGGGAAGCGTGTTCGATCGTATCGATCTGGAAGACATATTGGACACTGAGAACAATAACAGACCTGGATATAACACAGAGACTGGCTGGACTTTTCACATGTTCGATATTCAGCCCCAAGCACAAATAAGAATCCAAATGCGACAACGTGCAGTCAGTGGAGACGAATATTGTGTAGGTCAGAATGCATTATTACGTTGGTCGGTGATACAGGACTACCCTTTTGAGATATTGGACGAGAGCCATATGTATGAATATGTGAATTCACTGGTTCACTGGATTGCAAACGATATCAGTTTACCCCGAGATTTGAAAAGCCTATGGAAAAGTTTAAATCTCCTTCGTCTCAATTGCCAGTATAGCGACACCAACAAAAGATTGTTTCGTTCTGTGAACGGATTTGTCACACTGATTGAAACTCTGAGCCGTTATTTCAATAAAACGGGAATGCATGTTACATTTGCTTACAGGGAACACGGGGATACTGTGAACATATGTCGGGAGATACTTAAGCTTGCGGAGATTACAGACTTCAGTGAAGAGGACTGTGCTTTTATTTTGGGCACGCATTCTTGTGCCGTCAGCTTCGTTGGCATAATGCATACCGTTTGCTTTTCTGGCGGTACCATTGGTGTTGGCATCTACGATGATTGTGTGGGCCGCTACAAGAAAGACGTGCGCAGAATCGTGCGCATCATTCAAATCATGTTTCACAATCCACAGCTAGATCGCGTGGGAGTTTTCTTTCGTGAACTAATTCGTTACATCTTGATTGATAAAGCCAGCCCCAGTGTCGATCTCATCCGCTGTGCAGATATCGCCTATTCGTATTGTAGTGATATTGTTACCAGTGTCAATGGCAACACAACTCTCAGTGAAAAGCAGAAGCCGCAAGATACCTTTACAGAAGGAGGTTCTTTTTCCCTTTCTTCTTCGCTGGACACAAACGAGGAGAAAGAAATTGATGGCGGACCTCCTAAGACTGAAAACATAGGTGATCAAATTGTGTTGCCTCAACACCTTCCAAGAAACGAAAACAGTCAATCACTGTGCATATTTAAACCCAAGCAACCCGAAATAATTACAGACAGAATACGTGCGGATGAAAATCTCCACCAGAGTAGTGCATTGAATCCGTGTGATAAATGCAAGAAGCCAGTGAGCGGCCCTTCTAGAGGAAAATACAGTTCTATACCATACTTTGAGCAGCAACTTGAGAATCTAACGGCTGGCGGTTTTGTGATCAGTGAGCGGGTCGAAGGCTCATTAGTTGGCAGAAGGGAGAAGCTGCAAGAGGTCTGTCAGGAATTGGGTTCTCATTCCCGCGCTCATAGTTCAAAAGAAATCCATGAGAAAGAAGATATTGTTCGTGAATATGACAACTCAGTTTCATCCCTGTGCCAAAGCGCTTCTACAGAGAAATTGAAAGATGGGGATTTTGCTCAAGCCACGAGCCCCCAACAACGACCCAAAAATATTCAGGCGAAGGGATTTGATCTCGTGATCCGCCAACTAAGAAATTTCAATGGGCCAACCTCGCGCGCCAGTGTTAAAACCAGAGAGAGCGAGTTATTATGCAGGACCCAAAACAATGTGTCTCGACTCAAGCCTGAGTGGATGACTACTTTGTTGACGTCAAGCAGTCGATCCAACATGTCTTATGCTCCAATCGACGATTGTATTGAGGGTAAAATTGCTGTGTTATGAGAGTGACTCTCACTCAGCAAACGACGTGACTTCTCTGCGGCATGATGTTGCCACGATTGTGTCATTTGATTAGTCAGATTCTCTGCAGGCGGGGTCAAAATAAATCAATATGTATGTAGATATTATAATTATATAATTTATATCTATATAAAATTATTATTATTTAATAAAAAAATAATAATAATATATATATGTTATAAAAAGACAATTATTAATTTAATTAATTAAAATTACTATTTAATTAATTAAATTAATGAAAAAAGAAAAAAAAAGGAGAAGGGGGAAGGTTACTTAAAAATTTACATATGTATATCAATATATAGAAGTACAAATTCAAATGAAAGGAAGAGGTTCTTCATTATTAAAAAAAAAAAAAAAAAAAAAAAGAAAAGAAAAGGGAAGTTAAATTATATATATATATATAAAGGGAGAACTTAGTTTCAAGGAAGTATTATGGGAGAATTATATATGCCAAAGTCCCAGTGATTAAAATATATGCTTATGAGATAATCCGAGATGAAGAAAATTGTCGAAAGTTAAGCTTTGAGGACAAAGCTTTTCGAAGAAGGAGGCAATGTTATGAATCTAATTCATAACTTAAGTATTAAATATAGTTATTAATAGAATAAAATAGAATAAATGTAATTACTAACTAATCAGTTAGGATTATGTTAAATAGTCATTAGGTTAATGAAAAGGCATGTCTAAAAGACATGCCCATTCGTGAAAAGGTACCTGCATGGGTATAAAAGCGGGACCTCATTGTAATCATTCAATCATGTCATATCTTATCAATAAAATATTATTATTATAAATACCTCTTGTGTATTTTTATAATTAAAGCTATTTATGCTATCAAAGTCAACAAGCATACAAGTCTTCCCGCCGCGTATTCAAAATCACGACCCCACGAAGTACGATGTGTGAGTCCAAGAAAAGAGTTGTAATACAAATCTGCAAAGTATACATGACAACGCTTGGCTGAATCAACTCTATGAAATGTTGGAAAAAAAGAGGTGGTTTTAGGATGACCACAAACACTAGAACGCAAAACTTGTTGCAGTTCCCGGAACTCTTCCAAAACTGGCAAGAAGCTGAAGGCTTCTGCTAGAGGAATTGTCCCTCATATAAAAGGGAGACCTTCAACCTAAAAGAAGGGAGGTCTACTACCTGTGATGGTTTTAGGATTACCAACAACTCTGGAATGCTTGAAGCATTTCCTAGAACTCAACCAAAGCTGGCAAGAAGCTGAAGGCTGCTAAGCTGAAGGCTTCTGCTAGAGGAAGTGTTCCTCATATATGAAAGGGAGACCTTCGACCTAAAATAAGGGAGGTCTACTACCTGTGATGGTTTTAGGTTATCCACCAACCAAAAATGATGGTTTAAGGTTGTCCACCAACCAAAGGCATGCTCATGGGAATCTGTGTCTCTGGCTACATCTCTGAATCTGGAATGATGAATTGTGGCTCAGGCTCGCTTGAACTGCTGGCTACAACTCTGAACATGGAATGAGAGATTGTGGCTCAGGCTCGCTTGATCTGTCGTTGAAGCTTGTACATGACCACCATTTTCCCCCCTGTCAGGGACAAGGTGAGATGATGGCGAAAACTCAACTGCAAGTTTGCTCAATATCTGAGAACAAGTTCTGACATGTGTCTTAAACATCTTCTTGGCTGCTGATGCCCATTGCCAAGAAGCCATCCATCCAAGATGAATCTTTGTTCTTGCAGGAGGCTTATTTCTGAAGCATCTGTTTGAAGAATGGGTGTGCCGACCACAGTGCTTGCATGGATGAAGATCAAAACAGTGATCTTTCATATGGCCAACTCGATCACAGTGTTGGCATTTCTCAATCTGTTGTTTTTGTTGTGGAGCAGGATCTGGAACAGCTGCAGGTGAACTGTCATACAGGAATCTGGCACTCTGAAATATGATGGGCTTTGTGTAGTCTGGAATATGAAAGAACACATCCTTGTCATATCCAAGACCAGTTCGGTGCTTGTTGTGGACAAGCTCTTCCCAAGGTCTGATGATGGGCTTGAGAAGTGCAGGTTGAGCTGCTGCATCTGCATGTACATCTGCTCTAGTACAAGGCACTGAATGTGGATCAACTGCAACTTTATCTTCTTTCTTCTGATGAGAGTCCTTCACAATCTTTTGAACAGAAACAGGTTCAGAATGGTGACTCTTTTGCTGAAGTTCGTCTTGTTGGAGCTGAGATTCCAACTGCAAAAACTCAATCTTTTCTTGTGCATCTTGTAAACAAATCTGAATATTACAAAGAGCATTCTTGCTCATTTTTATCATGTCATCAACATTGGAATGAATGAGGTTATTCAACAACTCTAATGCCTCATTGATTTTAACCATTTTCAACAACTTAGGCTCAAAAAATGAGAGGGTGTCGGCTTCAATCGAAAATGCACCCGTTTACAATGTGATACAACAAGAAATACAAATGACTCCAAAGAATTTCCAACTATGGAAATCTCAAAGTACAAAGTGAACTCCTCAAATGATGGAGGGCAATCAACAATCCAACAACTCAAATACACTTCAAATCTTGATTGCAGCTATGAACGAAGAAGCAATATCAATACAATGTCAATATAATATTTCTGCAAAATATGTGCAGCTGAAACACTAGTGCAAGAGGCCTTTAAAGTAGCTGAATTCTCCTTCAAAATAGTTGTTTTCAATGATGGCAAACTTGTCTTCAAATGTCAATTTCTTCAAAAAAATCACCCTCTTGTCAATGCCACAAATCACAATGTAAATCTGCAATTTTCTCTATATATAGTCCATGTACTGATATATCATTTTCTTCATTTTCTGCTGTTCATTTCTCTCTTTCCTCTCTCTCTGCTGTTTTTTTTTTTTTTTAATTAATTAAAAAAATTAATTATTTGAAATGAGAAATAATTAAAAGGGGAGGGGATGGAAATTTAAAAAAATGTGAGGGGAGGAGAAAAAGGGAGGGGGAATTTAAAAGGGGTGAGAGAGTGGGGAGTTTAAATATTAAAGATTTTTTGATTTTTTTTTTAAATTAATTATTATTTAAATGGAGAATTAATTTAAAATGAAGATTAATTATAAATGGGATTAATTAAAAAAGGGAAAAGGGCTTTAGTAAAAACGAGGGGGATTAATTAAAAGAAAGGGAATTTAAAAAAAGGGAAGGGGGTAATTTAATTAATAAATTAAATATTAAAAAAAATCGAAAAACGAGTAACTATATGGTGGAGGGGATGTATAAAAATTAAAAAAATTCGAATTGGGATGGGAGGGGATTTTAAATGGGGGTGGATATTAAAACAGGGATTTTCGTTGTGAATTTAGGGAGAGGTCGTAAGTAGAGAAGGCGAGGGAGTTAAGGGGAGAGGGGGGGCGTGAGGGGAGGGCGTAGTGGGTAGGGAGAGACTCTAAGGTGAGGTGGGGATGTGTATGCAAGTATGGAGAGGGGTCGTTTAAAATGTGGTAGGGGAGGAGCGTATAATGGAGAGGCGTGAGGTAGTGTAGAGCCGTAGGGGTTGGGAGATAGCGCAGGTGTGAGGTTGAAGGAAGAGCGAATGGGATATGGCGGAGTAGGGGCGTAGGTGAGAAGGGTAGGGCGGATAGGGAGCGTGGTGAGTGTAGACAGAGCATGGGTTGTGTGGGGTTTGAGTTGGGGCAGGCGTAGAGCCTGAAAATGATTTTTATTTATTTATTTATTTATTTTAATTTAAAACAACAAAGAGCAGGAAATCATTTTTACAACAACAGTAGAATTTTTTTTTCTAAAAATGTATTGCAGAATCTTGTAGACTTGGAGGAAAATTTAATTTTCTCAGCAGCAGAGAATGAAATGCAGAATTTTCCAAAAGATTTCAGCAGTAAAACCCAGAAAATTTTCCAATAGCCCAGCAGCAGAAGAACCCAAAATTTAGAGAACTCAGAAATCTCAGAAATTTCTTCAAAAACTGTTAAATTTGGACAACTAGGTCCAAACTCCATGTTGTGATGCTCAGATTAAGAGGCTAATATTTTTGTTGGATTCCTCTTTCGAAGAGGTGTAAAATCCATATAAAATATATCTTAATCCGATGAGAAAACGTGTAATAGCAGGCCGCACCAACTCCTTCTTGTTGGTGAATGTCCTCATCAAATTAAGCACAGATGCATGATTATATATAAATTTTGTGATGCTCTTTGATGATTCTACAATATCTTTGACAAAATCAATCTTTTTGATGTCCTCCAACATCAAATCAAGACAATGCGCAGCACAAAGTGTCCAAAATATGCTCGGATACCTCTCCATAAGCATCTTGCCAGCAGAAACATAGTTTGCAACGTTGTCCGTTATGATTTGGACAACATTTTGGGGCCCAACCTCCAAAATGAACACATCTAATAAATCACATAATAATCTTGCATCTTTGACATGTGCAAATGCATCAACAGATTTCATAAACATTGTCCCCTTGGGACAACTGACCAAGAAGTTAATAAGGGTCCTACCCCTTTGATCAGTCCAACCATCTGACATCACAGTGCATCTTGTGACTTCCCATGATGCCCTTAACTCCTCCAATCTCTTGGTGCAGTCAACTTTCTCATTTTGAAGAATGCGCCCTCTAAAGTCATCATATGAGGAGTGTTAAATTTGGACAACTAGGTCCAAACTCCATGTTGTGATGCTCAGATTAAGTGGCTAGTATTTTTGTTGGATTCCTCTTTCGGAGAAGTGTAAAATCCATATAAAATATATCTTAATCCGATGAGCAGAACATTTATTTTGAATTTATTATTTATAATAAATTATATGTGCAGGTCGGCCTTAAGGTTTCACACCCCCAGCGGATGTGTCACACACCCCAATGATGGATATAAATACAGGCAAAGTTGGAGAGCATTTCACAACAACTCAACACACATCTTCTTCTCTCATCAAATAGTCTGAGCTACCTAAAAGACAAGTTTCGACCACACGTGTGAAGGACGAAGAGGACAGTTATCTTTTTGAAATTTGATACGGATTTTGTTTTCTTTGCTAGGGTTTCGCCAAGCTTGTGAGCGATTGACTTTGAGTCCAACGCTTGGTCGAACAAGCTGAAAACTTGTGGAAGGTTCGATTTATGAAGGCCGTACTACAGCACAAAAATCGAGGTCAAAGGGTTGGCCAGATTTCTTTCTTGCGTGAAGCTTTTAACTGGCACATACTGCGTTGACTTTTCGGGAGACGGCGTTGACTTTTCTACGAGAGTTGACTTGGGTTGACTCATCTGCGGTCAGAGGGTTGTTGTGACACATGTTGAAATTTGGTGACCAAAAGGGCTATTTGGTTAGAGCATCCATTGTGTAAGCAACTACACATTTCCTGTTTCTGATTTGTCTTCTGTAAGATCTACTTATATGTTCTATCTGCATTTTGCTTTACTACTTGTATGATTGCTGAATGAAAAGTGAAATTGCTACTAGCATAGAACATCTACAAAACTTTACATGGTATCAGAGGTGAGGTGAAGACAAACTCTATCTATAGCAATCATCATCGAAGGAAATGGGTTCCACTAGTCTTGAATTCAGGGAGAATGACAAGCTGACTGGAAGTGATGACTTCCATGCCTGGAAGATGATATTAGATCTCAAATTAGAAGATCATGATCTCCTGGATCATGTGACAGGGAGGATTCAAGAACCTCCATCCAATGCATCTGCAGCTGTTAGAAACAAGTATAAGAAGGGAGAAATCAGAGCAAAGCTGCTGATCAGGGAATCCATAAATAAGAGTCTGGTTGCCTACATATCTGAACTAGGCACATCCAAGGAGATGTATGACAAATTGATACTTATGTTTCAAGTAAACCATGTGAACCAAGTGCTATTCCTCAAGAACAAGTTGAAGAATATGAAGAAGGGCCGAGACGAGTCTATTCAAACTTTCTTTATGAAGTTGACCAAAACCAGGAACAATCTGCTAGCTATTGGGGAGACAATAGCTGATCGTGAGATGGTTCTCACCGCACTTGGAGGACTTCCATATGAATGGCAAGTATTCACAACTACCATTCTCAACGATAATACCATTCCTAACTTTGATGAGCTTCTGTCTAGATGTATGCAAGAAGAAACAAGGATGAAGGAATTTGATAATGAAAGAAATGCTGCCTATGGTGCTCAGTCCCGAAAGAAGAACTTTGGTGGTTCTAAGGACAAAAGAAGGACAAAGACTCAAGAGAAGAAGGGTAAATGTTTCACCTGCCATAGGACTGGACACTATGCTAGAGAATTCCCCTTCAAGAAGTATTCTCCCGATAGTGACGATAACAACAACAACCGAAGAAATGGGAATCGAAGAAATGACAAATCCAAAGGAAAGAGGAAGGCACACTTTGGAGGAAACAATCAACCTTCTAAGAGGTCCAGAAATACCAGGTATGAGGAATCTAATGTTGTTGATAAAAGAAATGAGTATATTCTGGTATCTGCTCTCTCAGCTGCATCTCTGCCCGACACTATGGATGTCTGGCTAATTGATAGTGGTGCCTCAAGACACATCATCGGATTCAAGGAAGCACTTTCTGACATGGTTGAAAGGGATACTAATCTAGAAATTATCCTTGGGGATAATGCCACTTATCCTGTGAAAGGGACCGGGACTGTGACCCTCCACTTGTCTCAAGGACAAGTCCTCCGTCTACAAGATGTACTCTATGTACCCAAATTGAAGAAGAACCTTGTGTCTATATCTGCCATGGAAGACAAAGGATTCAATGTAACTTTCTCTGATGGAAAGGTACTCATGTGGAAGAAGAGCTTCAAGGAAGCTATCTCAATTGGTTTTAGAGTTGGTACACTCTACCAGGTTGGAGGGAGTCCGTTGGGAGCTATGACTTGTGATACTATCCGACAAACCGAACTATGGCACAGAAGATTTGGACACCTTCATTACAAGGCCCTTCCCGAAGCAAGGAAGGTGGTGACAGGGATGCCTGACTTTGGAAATAATCATGAAGGTGTATGTAAGGGCTGTGCTGAAGGAAAACACACAAGGGGACCTTTCCCCTCAAGTGTCACAAAGACATCTGATATATTGCAACTGGTCCATTCTGATCTATCTGGTATGTTGCCCGTGACATCCCTGGGGGGATGTTCTTACTACATGACATTTACTGATGACTTCTCTCGCAAAACCTGGATATACTTCTTGAAAAAGAAGGATGAGGCTTTCATGTGGTTCCGTACCTTCAAAGCCTTGGTGGAAAATATGACCGGAAAGAAGATCAAGGTTTTGAGGACCGACAATGGCACTGAATATGAGTCAAATGAGTTCAAAGACTTTTGCAGAGAAGCTGGCATTAAGAGGGAGACTACTACTGCATATACTCCTGAGCAGAATGGTGTTGCTGAACGCAAGAATAGGACTATTGTGAAAGCTGCCCGTGCCATGCTATGTGACCAGGGTCTACCGAAGTTTCTGTGGGGAGAAGCTGCAAATACTGCTGTGTATATTCAAAACCGATGCCCTCATTCCGCTTTGGACTCCAAAACTCCCGAAGAGGTTTTCTCTGGTAAGAAACCTGATGTCTCACATTTTAGAATTTTTGGATGTCTTGTCTATTTTCATGTACCGAAAGAAAAGAGAAGTAAGCTAGATGCTACTGGGAAGAAAGGAATGTTTGTGGGCTACAGTGAGACTTCTAAGGCATATAGAGTCTATGTACCTGGTCAAAGGGAAGTAGAAATAAGCCATGATGTCACTTTTGACGAAGATGCTTCCCTGAAGAAAGTAGTAGATCTTCCTAGATCTGAAGAAAATCATGAAGAAAGACCTGGAAATCTGGAAGAACCCCAGGATGAGACTATGCCTGATGTTGAAGGGCCAATGGACCCTATTGATCCTTCCCCTTCTCTAGGAAAGAAACCATCATGGCTCAGGGACACCCTCGAAGATGCTGAGGGTCATGCTGCCCCAAGAGGGACATTCCGAGAAAGCAAGAAGCCGTGTAGATACCAAGGGTATCTAGCTGCCATGAGTACTATTGTACAATCTGAACCTGGATCTTTTGAGGAAGCCATCAAGCATCAAGTTTGGAAGGATGCTATGCATGAAGAATATGAGTCTATTATGAAGAATGATGTTTGGGATGTGGTCCCGAGACCGAAGGACAAATCTGTTGTCACCGCTAAATGGCTCTACAAGATTAAACATGGATCTGATGGGAGTGCTGAAAAATTTAAGGCAAGATTTGTTGCCCGTGGCTTCTCTCAAAAGGAAGGAATTGACTATGACGATATATTTACACCTGTGGCACGATATACCACCATCCGATCAATCATAGCCCTTGCTGCTACGCAAGGATGGAGTCTTCATCAGATGGATGTCAAGACCGCTTTTCTGCATGGTGCAATAAAGGAAGAGGTGTATGTGGAACAACCTCTGGGATTTGAAGTTCAAGATCGAGACACTTATGTCTGCAGGTTAAAGAAATCCCTCTATGGGTTAAAGCAAGCACCCAGAGCTTGGTACGAAAGGATGGATAGTTACTTAATGAAGCTGGGCTTCACTAAGAAGTAATGCTGATCCGAACTTATACTTCAAGGTTGAGAAAGAGAAGCCTCTCATTCTAGTATTATATGTGGATGACCTCTTCCTGACTGGTGATGACCCTCTCATTCATCAATGTAAGAGGGAGCTTGTTGCTGAGTTCGAGATGAAAGACCTAGGACTGATGCACTATTTCCTAGGTCTGGAGGTCTGGCAGAGACCTGGAGAGATTTTCCTTTCTCAAGGAAAATATATTGTGAAGCTTCTGGAAAGTTCTGGTATGATGGAATGTAAGTCCATGGAACTCAACTTTAAGAAGTTGAGGAGCGACGTTGCTGGGCCCGTCCTACTGAGTATCGTGAACTCATAAGGACCCTGATGTTCTCAATGAACACTTGTTCGAACATATGCTGTGCAGTGAACACTTTGAGTCAACACATGGTTGATCATAACATTCACTGGGTTGGTGCCAAGAAACTCTCGAGATATCTCTGAGGCACGACAGACCATGGGCTGAGATACACTGCCGGGAGTATGACACTCCGTGGATATACTGATGCCGATTGGGCTGGCAGTGTGGTGGATCGCAAGAGCACATCTGGATGCTACTTCACATGTAGATCTGCTTCGGGTAGGAATCTAAAGTCGGCAGTCTTGAGCACCGCTGAGGCCGAATATATTGTAACATGTATAGCCTGTTGTGAAGTCACTTGGTTGCGAAAGCTCTTTGTGAGCTGATCGAGCATGTGCTAGATGCCACCGTTATCCTTTGTGATAACCAGAGGGGGATTCATTTGTTATAGAATCCCGGGTTCCACGATTGATCCAAGCATGTTGATGGCTGGTACCACTTTATTTGGGATATGGTACAGCGAGGCGCCGTAAGGCTCGATCATATAGGAACTAATGAGCAGGTCGCGGATATTCTCACAATGCCCTTGGGGAAGGTCATGTTCCTAACCTTCCGTGAGAATCTTGGAATCATGGAACGACCCTATGATGTGGGTCTTGTTGGACGATGAGCTCTGGGAGCTCTGGGGGGCTTTGGGGATAGCTTCTCAAGAGCTATAAGCACTCATAATGCTTCTGCCCCACCCTTGTGATTGTTGAGCTGGTTCACCACTCATTTATCTGTGCCCCGTATGCATCCTACCCATTGAGTTCAGGGCTCATGGGAAGTACCTCTCATTTGGCCAATGAGGTGTGGAAAAGCTAGAGACTATTAGCAAAGACTGATGGACGCATCAGAGATTTCCGTACTCTCTATCTAGGATGGCACGGTCCAACCACTTGATCTAGGATCAAGATTTGTGAGGTCTGGGACCTCTGGACTGATTATGACAGTCGGGGGATGATGTCTTTGTGACTGACCCACTTCTGTTCTGAAATAAAGAAGCCAGCAAAGCAAGTTTCGGCGGGATGACGCACGATGTTGATTGCACTAATAGATGGAGTTCTCCCTAGTTGAGAGGGAGTGTTAAATTTGGACAACTAGGTCCAAACTCCATATTAAGATGCTCAGATTAAGAGGCTAATATTTTTGTTGGATTCCTCTTTCTGAGAGATGTAAAATCCATATAAAATATGTCTTAATCCGATGAGCAGAACTTATATTTTGAATTTATTATTTTTAATAAATTATATGTGCAAGGTCGGCCAGTTTTGTAATGTAGGCTCGCATGCCCAACAGATGTGTCACACACCCTCATGATTGATATAAATACGGGAAAAGTTGAAGAGCATTTCATCATCAACACAACTCATCATCTTCTCTTCTCATCAAATAGTACGAGCTACCTAAAGACAAGTTTCAGCCACACGTGTGAAGGACGAAGAGGACAAATTGTACAGCTGAGCTGAAGTACGGATTTTCTGCTGCTAGGGTTTCGCAGAAAATTTGACCAGCGTTTACTTTGGTCAACGCTTGGTCCAAACAAGCTGAAAACTTGTGGAAGGTTCGATTTATGAAGGCCGTACTACCTGGCACAAAAATCGAGGTCAAAGGGTTGACCGTTTTGCTGCTGCGTTGACTTTTAGCTTGCTGCCCCTGCGTTGACTTTTCGGGACAGCGTTGACTTTTGCAGAGTTGACTTGGGTTGACTCATCTACTGATTGGAGGGTTGTTGTGACACATGCTGGGCTGGCTGACCAAAGGAGACTTTGCTGGTTGAAGCATCCTGTTGACCGCCGAAACGAATACACACATTTTCCTGTTTCTGATTTGTCTTCTGTAAGATCTACTTATATGTTCTATCTGCATTTTGCTTACCTACTTGTATGATTGCTGAAAGAAAAGTGAAATTGCTACTAGCATAGAACATCTACAAAACTTACAAGGGCTTGCTGTATCCCGACAACAATGTTGATAGCATCAATCATAGCCTGATAAAATGGATTGTTCCTGGCAACAGTGAAAGGAATATCACTCCAAAGAAACAATTTTCCCAACAACCTATCAGCTTCTTCCTTCTCCTTTTTTTTAATAAGGGAGGAGATAGATGGTTGTGCCCCGTGAGTGGTTCTAGGAGCAAAAAATGAGGAGGCAGCTACGGGGCTGCCTGTAGAAGATGCTGATGCTGAAGCGCCACTACCACTCTCACGGTCAGCTCTAAACCCTGATATTTGACTCTTCAGAGCTGCCTTGCTGAGTTTAGTGGTTTCTATTCCTTCCAATGAGTTCATGGCTCTTTTGATTATTTTTGCAGTGGTATTTGTGCAAGGGCCTACTTCATGCCCAGGAATTTGTGCCAGGTGGTATTTCAACCTGTATACCCCCCCTGTCATGTGTTGACCACATAATTTGCAAGTCAAGTTTGCTCGGTCAAACCCCTGATCAGGTTCACCAAATTCCCATAAAGGATCTAATTTCCTTGGCATGTTGGAAACTTTGAACTTTGAAGTTTGAAAGTTGAAATTTGAACCTAGGGCACAAGAAAAATTGCAAGTTAAAAAATAAAATAAAAAAATTACAATTTTACATACAATATTTTGATTTTTTTCACAAAAAAAAACCCTCAACTCAATGCAAAAATAATGGGAAAAAATACATGTTGAAACACAAGCAAAAATAATGGGAAGAAACTAAGAGCACAAGAAGAAATATAAAAAACAAAATTTAACAAACAATTTTTTGCATTTTTGACCAAAATAAACCCTCTCCTCTCAATAAAACAAAAACAAAACAAAAAAAACACAACCAAATGCAATCACAAATGATGAAAAATACATGGGTGATAGAAACCCATGGAAGAACAAGAAAAAAACAAAAAAAAATGGGTCAAATTTGATGCCCATACCTGGAAAAACGTTTTGCCGGAGACACTTGGTTCAAATTCGATTTTTGTTTGCTTGGCTTGCAAGAAATTCTTCACTTTTGTCCAATCTTGGGCTTGTAGATCACGTATCTCCCTCCTTGGCTCTCCTCCTTCACTCCTTAGCTCTCATAACCAAACCTGTCCATGTAAAAATGACAAAAAAAACATCAAAATCGCACTTAAAACCCGTTGTTTTCCTTTCCCACGATTTTTATAGATCGAATCGCGATTTTTTGGCGATTAGCGATTTTTTGAAAAAATCGGGGAAAACATCACCGATTTAATCGTTTGCTTCAAAAAATCGCGATGTTTTGAAAACATCGCGATCAAATCGCAATTTTCAAAACACTGGGTTTTACACCCCTAGCAGATGTGTCACACACCTCAATGATGGATATAAATACAGTCAACGTTGGAGAGCATTTCACTCACTCAACATCACACATCTTCTCCTCTGATTATATACGAGCATCTGAGAAGCAGTTTCATCTCCCATGTGAGAAGAAGGACGAAATCCACTGCAACAAAAAGGACGAAATTTACTGCAGCAAATTTTCTGTAGTTAGGGTTTCTGGGCAAGTTTGACCAGCGTTGACTTTGGTCAACGCATGGTCCGAATTGGCTGAAATTTGGTGGAGAGTTCGATTTTTGAAGGCCGTACTCATTGGCACAAAAATCGAGGTCAAAAGGTTGACCGAAGTTGGAGCTGCGTTGACTTTATTGTTGCTGCCCTGCATTGACTTTTTCTGGACTGCGTTGACTTTTCTGGGGTTGACTTTGAGTTGACTGGATGATTGATTTGAGGACTGTTGTGACACATTTTGGGTTGGCCGACCAAGAAGACTTTGTTGGTTGAAGCATCCTGCTGACCGCCGTAACGCACCAACACATTCTCCTGTTTCTGGTTTGTCTTCTAAAGGATCACTGGTATGTTCTATCTGCATTTTACTTGTAAATTCATGTGATTGCTATTGATAAAAGTAAAGTTGCATCAAGCATAGAACATCTACATAAATTTACATGAGGCCCTGCTTATATACCTATGCAGGTGTCCTTTCATAATTGAGCATGTCTTTTAGACATGCCTTTTCACTTAACTAACGACTATTTAAGATAATCATCATTTGATTATTATTTACATTTATTTCTTCTATTTGTTATGAATTATATTCATAACATTGCCTCCTTCGAAAAGCTTTGTCCCCAAAGCTTATTCGCTAATAATTCCTTCATCTTGTGCTTATCATCTCGTCATATATAACTATAACTTGACATCACTGGCACTGGGTCTTCTATAATTTTGCAGGCGATATCGCCTTGAATTTAGGGTTATCAATTTTTTTTAAATAATAATATATTTTTTTATTTTTTATTTTTTAATTAATTTAATTATATAATTATTATTATGTAATATATATATATAATTTGATTCGAACGAGATATATATATATATATAATAATTATTGGTTCGAAGTTAGGAAGGGGTTCGTATATAATGGAAAGGTCACACCTTTTGACCGGTGGTTCTGAAGACAAGCATCGTTTTGACCGATGACTACTTGTGGAATAGTGCGGGTCTGCAACATCGTCGGGGTGTCCGAAAGACAGGCCAGCAGGGGGCGGATGGTATGGAGCAGCAGTGCGAAGGATAGAAAACAAAGGAGCAATGCGAAGATGCCGAGTTGGCCCTGCAAGGCGGGCAGACTTGGTAATAGCGTTGCGGTTTTGGTGTAATGACGAGCTGGGAAGTCGTGCCGACGAGCTGCAGACTCGGGTTGCAGAGTTGCAATGAAGGTATGGCAAATTCGGATAGAAAATGGTATATTTCTGCATGTATCCTATTGGCAGCCACGAAAAGATTTCAATTTGCAAATCCTCAAGTAACACGTTCAAAAACTCAACAAATGCAGGTGAGAACTGGGTCTCATCCACCTCTTCCGTTTCAATGCTTTTCAACTCAATACAAAAACACAAATGCTTTTCAACTTCGTCCTTAATATTGAGCATCTCAAAAATCTTTTCTGGAATCTCGTCATTCATCACCTCGCAAATAACCCGACAAGCCACATCAAAAAGATTGTTGATATTCAAGAATTTAGGGTTCGCAATTTTCGCAGATGGATCAGCTCCTTATATTTTAGTTTCAGGTATTCCACTGATTCCATTATGAAAACTTGAGTTGTACCGAACTTTGTTTCTATCACCCCTACACTTTGATCGAAGGGAGAGTTTGAACTCGTAATATTAGAGCAACTTGTAACAACATGCTTATCCATAATTACCACTAAACCAGCATCTTGACTTAAGCTAGCAACTTTATTAACTTCATTTACCTCTTGTTTAACTTCAGATCCGGTGATTGGTTGACTTCCAGTAATTACAACGTCTAAAGGCAAATCATCATTTTGAACATCTCCCTGGAATTTATTTTTGTCAATCCTTTTAGCCATTGCTTTATGAGTTACTGAGTTAGGTATAACCAACTTCTCTGTCAGCTCTTCATCTTTAGTAACCCTGATGATTGACAAGATGATAATTGCTCTGCAATAATCTTTGCTTGATCAGAGATTTGAACCGTTTGTCTCTTCACTTCTACATCACTTCCTTCCTTTCCTATTTTTATTCTTTTGTGGGGATATTCTTCTGGGATGTCATGACAAGGCGTATTTGACCAACAACCCATTTGAGTATTACTTGCTTCCTTTTCCAATTTTGGCTTCAGCATGAAATCCTTATTTTGCTTCAAAGCATTAGACGATTGTCCTCCATTACAACCTTCATCATGTTTCATTTCTTCACAGTCACTATCATCTTCCTTATTATCGATTTCCTTTATACATGCTTCAAATTTTGCATATGATTTTTTAATTTCTAAAGCTTTTCTTGAATTTTTCTAATATGCTCAATTCCTTCAGGATCTACACGTAATGGCATATTGCGCGGTAAACAACGTTCAAAGGCTCATAAGATTATATTGTGGGACATAGCTCTGATACCACTGAAGCAACAAAACTCATAGCTTGTTAACTTAAATTGTAAAAATACACAAGAGGTATTTGTAATAATTATTTAGTAATATATCAAATGTATAATTGATGTTGAATGTTACAATGAGGCCCTGCTTATATACCTAGGCAGGTGTCATTTCATAATGGGAAGTACCTCCCTCGCTAAGAGGGAGTGTTGATTTGTGTAGCTTGGGGGGTCCTCCAAGCCCTAGGGTTCGGGGTTTAGAGGGCAAAGGGCTACAAGGCTCACTTGTGGGCTTGGAATCCAACTATGGGGTTTTGCACCAAACCATGTTTTGGGCATTTCCTTGAGCACATTTCTACATGTGATGGAACGAGATAATAGAGGGCAGAAAGGAGAATCCAAAGCTTCGAGAAACGTCGAATTTCGAATTGTAGAAATGGAGATATGAAGTTTGAAGGTAATTTTGGGATTGACACCATAAGTGTCAAGGTCGGCCTAAGGTGTTTTTAGGGTTATGATAGTTGGCAGCCCCTTTTGATGATGTTTTAGAAGCCCCCCTTCATGGTATATATAGGAGGTGATGTGACGACTATTCCTCATCCAATTTTGTAGGAGGGGAAAAAGGGTTTTGTTTAGCCGCAGCAACAAAGGCAAGACTAGGGACGAGATTGTAGGTCGTTTTGGTGACTACGTGGAGGAACAGGCCACTACAGGTAGGCTGAGTGTGATAAGGGTGAACCGCAAGCCTGTTGGAAGAGTTTGTGGTAGAGGGATCTCTGTTTGGGTGACCTGTGAGCATAGGAAGATGATTATGGTAGGTTGCAGGCCATACCACCTCTAAACAGTGCTAACGCAGGGTTGTTTTGGGGCTGGAATGAGCCTAGAACAGTAGTATAATAGGAGGCCCCTCTTCCCTTGCTAGACCGCAAAAATTGAGGATTATTTGGGTGTCAAATAAAGGGATGGTGCAGCGTACTAGTGCCCTCACCAAGAACAGTCTAGGGCAGCGGTGGAACAGCAGACATAGAGACATGTTCACCTTGTGTTGGGTCAAGGATATTGACCAGTATTGGATCAATTGTATTGCCGCCTGTGGGATCCATGAATTGAAGTTGACTTCGGTGGCAAGAAGACTTCAATTAGGAGCAGATTTTGCAGTGAAGAATTGGGCATCATTGTTCTTGTGGAGGACAGCATGTTGACAGCCCAAAGTAGTCCTAGACGAGATATCTTGAAGTGACGAAGAGGAGCTGAAGTTTGGGTGAAGGTTGGTGTCGAAGTGCAGCACCTTGATGGACAAAGGTGACTGCTAGCATGGCAGTTTGGAGCTAGGGAATTGACCAACCCAGAAAGCAGATTGGATCAGCTCATGTACATGCTACAAAAGTGACGTGCAGCAGTGTTAGGTGGTAGCCCTCCTGGAGTCTTGACGTGTTGTCCTTTGAAGGACTAAGGGGCACCTAATAAGCAGCACAGGAGCGAAGGATCGGCAAGACAAGATACGACATAGAAGCTACAGTGATGTTTGTCATTATATATTGTATACCATAGACTGTTGTGTTATTCAAATTGGTTTAATATAATGAAGATTGGGGTTGTACAATTTGTTAAAAAACTGTGTATATTTGTGCATGTGTGATTTACTGCTTTATATTTTCCGTTGTGCAAATTAGTTCTTGTTGAGATTCTTGGTTTGGTAGCATCAGTGATTCTAAGACTCTAACCTAGACCCAAGGTCATGGAAATTCAACAAAGGGAACTCTATCTCTCCCGTTGAAAGTAAAAATTATATAAGCCCTAAAATTGCAAACCAATTGGTGATTCTTGAGTCAAATATAATTGAAAAATTAGACTTCTTAGACAAAAAATAATACGAAATAACTGATCTATAGTTAAACATTAGGGATTATACATTTATATCGCAATTCTTTGTTCAATCCCTATGGAATGATCAAGGTGACACTATTCTGGGATCACGTTGGATGGAAACACTAGGATCCTTTATTCTAAATATGAAGAAGTTTTTTACATTTTCTTGCACGAAGAAAAAAATAACAATCTAGAACCAGTGTTGCAAAATTCCACGGAAGATTGATCTAGGACGGTCAAACCCCTTCTCACTTTAACAATTTTATTTATCGCTCAAAGGATCATATCGTCTTATATCCACAAAGATGACAGTTTTGAGACAAGAAGCCACTCGAAACAAAGAGATCAACCCTTTCATCAATAAGCTTTGAGGACAAAGCTTTTTGAAGAGGAAGGCAATGTTATGGATATTATTTATATAAATATAATAAAAAAGTAAACAATAATAAACATAAACAATGATTAATTAACTAGTAGTTAATAAGGAAAAGGTGTGTCTCTAAGGACATGATCGTACGTGAAAAGGTACATGCCTAGGGTATATAAGCAAGCCCTCACCGTCATTGTAATCATCTCATATCTCACTTGTATTCAAATATTCCTATATAATATATTACATGTCCCATGATGGACATTCTTATATACCAAATATTCTGAGTATTCTGCTGCGTATAGGAACTTTTTTCATTACACCCGTAGCATTGTGGAATCTAAGGACTGAATGAAAAAAGAGAGAAGGAAAGGGGCTTAGAAGCCCTAATAAAATCTAGAACTCTGTAAATGCAGGAATGCTCTAACATATCCTTGGGCATGGAGTCCTCAAAAATTTTCAGGTGCAACTTTAGTGGTCAGCAAGTTCCTTTTGACGAAATGGAGCATCAAGTGCTTAGGAACCAGGTGACGGCTAATGATGAGTCTAGAGCTCATGCTAGGCTTTTTCCCATGCATTACCTTAAGTCTCGACCATCTTTTGCATTTTAACTTTTCCTTTTCTTTACTTGTGGCCATCTTATGTTTTTCCATTCTTTTAGATGCATCAAACTCTAGGGAAATGTTTCCTAGCCCTACTCAAGAATGTGCATAAGAGAGTGCCAAATCCCAATGAACCAATGGCAATTAACCCGAATAATGCAGATGGTATCAAAGGACAATAATGTGACATGGAAGACGTTAAGTATGGAAAAAGAGAATGGTACGCTATTTCAATCCACGTCTTCCAAGTACTGCGCCCCTCCCCCGCCCCCCCACAACACACATAACCATAAGGCCTTAGGGGAGGTACCACTGGACTAGGGCTAAAGTTTGACCTCCCCTCCCCTTCGTAAGGTGAGACAAGAAGTTCACAGTCAAGATCAATCAATCATCCAGATCACCCCGTATTCATACTAAATGCCCAAAACATTAAGTAAAAGTACTTAATTGCAAAATGATAAAAGTATGTGTTGAGTGGTAACCCACCTCCATTCAAGAGGAATGCCAGATAGTGAGAGGTGTATAACTAGCACAAATGGTGGAGGAATTGGCATATCATCATCAATAACCAAATGTGTAGGGCCACTGGCCACCCAAATAGGAGAAAATAAGCAAATGTGTAGGGCCACTGGCTACCCAAATAGGAGAAAATTCAAAAAATGTTCTCCTATGTGGTTACCCATTTTGGTGGGTAACACCACCTTTTTCAGTTTAACCCGATTCCGATTCCAGAAAGTTTAGTCAAGACTGAATATATACACACATATTGTTTTGTTTTCATAATTTTCCAGATTATCGGAAAAAAACAAATCTTAACATTTATTTCTGAAACTTACAAAAAACTCCACATGCTGACTAAATTCACCACTGATTTTGATTCAACAAAATTCAAGTGTTTTCTGGAGAATTTATTTCAAAAAAAAAAAAAGCATCATATGTGGTGACTGGAAACATAAATCCAATAACCAGAAAAAATAAATGTAAAAAAGCATATCACATGTTTCTAGTCAGTGATTGTGAACATATAACAGTTTAGGAAAAAGTGGCACTACTATTAAAAGAAAAAGACTTACTTAATACATTTGTTATAACATTTGTAGTCTTCTGATCCATTAGTGCTTTCAACTGGCTCCCAGCTCCTAACAATAATAAACTCTTGATTTGTTGCTTTTGCTCTTTTACACTGGATGTTTTGGACAAAGCAGTTTCAAAAGCACTGTAGGAATCTTGTGTAACAGAAGGCAGCGATAGAAGTACCTGCCCATACAGCAACTCTAGTCAGTTGATTACAATGCAATCATTCATTCACCTGCTCTCTTTCATTCCCCCCACACCCCTACCTCATTCCACCCCCGGCCTCCACCACCCCTCCAGTGCCAACTAAAAAAAGGAACATCTAAGAGGACAAAAATGGCCATCTACGTTTCACATGAATTCTAAAAAACAATAAAATAATATTGATGTTGTCATATGACCCAAAAAAGTCAGTGGTCACACATGAGAACTACCAGTCTTTGATGTAAAACCATGCCCAGTGTATCTCTGGTGTAAACCTAACTGAAAATTTCACCAAAAAAAAATGTCCGAACACCTCTTAATGTGAAAATTCCAGGAATCAATTATCCCACAGCTTCCACCCAAATCTTTATCACTATATCATGTGACCATCATACTAGTAAACTAACGGGTCATATACCAATAAGTGACAATGCTGAACTTACTTCTCTTGGAGCGGAATGTCTGTTGGAAAGGTGAACAAAAATCTCACGACAAAGGCTGACAAGATCTGCATGGATCATTGCATTTGACTCCAGAGTTAAACCTCGAATAACTGCTTCAAATAAATCTTTTGCCACAAAGTTTTGGAGTTCCAAATTGCTTGTCGAAACTGCAAATATGACAACAGCTCCACAGAAGCTAACAACTTTTGCAACCGCTTCACTATCAGGCCATGTGAATGCTTGGACACTTATCTTGAGGGCAGAAAAAGCAGCTTCTGAATGTTTAAATAAGAATCTGCACAGTTAAATGACCCAATAAGTTCAAAGAACCAAACAGAAACTAAAATGAGTTCTGGAAGAGAATCAGGAGAATAATTTAGATATGCATCAGGTACAATGAAACAAAGACCGTCTTTAAAAAAATACATAAGCATACCCTATCAAGGACTCTGAAAATTTGTTTTCGGTGTCAAATTGAATAACAGGACATGATTCCATGTGGCTGAGCTGTCCAAGTTGTTCTGTTGAAGGGAGACTTTTGTTGGCACCAGGGGAAGCCAATGCTGCCAACAAAGCACAAGTCTCTCGAGTCAAATCTCTTAGGAGCTTTTCTTCCATAACCTCCGCCTTTAAACCCAGTGCAGAACTATCACCACAAGAATCTGGAACTTTCGCTCTTCCCTCACTTATAAGGCTGGCCCAAGAATCAGAGAGAACATGCTGACAATGCACAAGCAGTGGAGGCAAAATTTTCCCTAGCCAAGACTTCCAAAATAATGGTGGACAATTTTTTACCAAAGGTATTATAACTATGTGAATAAGCTGGCGAATGTGTCTGAACTCCATTGCTTGGAGATATCCAAGTAGAGCAGTAAAAACATCGCTGCTATCCATGCATTCATAAAAATGATCTCCAATGCTTGTTGCAAGGCCTAGAACATTGTAACTGCATGAAAAATCACAACATGAAACACACTTTAAATAAATATATATTCTTACCCTAAAAACATCTTGCGCAGAAGGAAAAAGAAAATTACAATTTCAGAAAAATCAATTTTTTAAGATGCTAGCATCACCACCTACCAAAAGGTGGAAGGCTGCATACATTGTACAATCACCAGGCCCAACTTAACATCTGACTGAAAGAAATGTGTTTCTAGCAAAGTCACCAGACTCACTCGACACATTTTGGGCTTTGAGTCAAAGTGACTTGAGACTTGGCAAAGACTTGTGAGTCAGCCCAACAAAGACTTGACACTACGAAAAATATCTAAAATATAGATTTGAAGACAAGTGAATTTTCAAATATTTTGAAATCAATGATAAAAACTTGCTTTCCACCATAAGTGTCACTAACATCGATGTAGCAGATTTGAATATTGAAGGGAAATTAGGACATGACAACAGTTCAATGGTTTACAAGAAACATTATAGTGTCATCCCTATAGATCATCATGAAAAATCCCCTAACCTTTGACCAAATGATAGGGCCTGCCGCCTTATATGATGAGTAAGAATTGTCTTTACATCCCTTTCCTACCATTTTTCTTACAGATGTTTAGCAAGAGGTGGAGAGACAAAATGTTGAATGGCTTGAAAGTATCCCATAGACAGTACACTTCTCTCACTAGAAAGGGTGCACATTCAATGACAAGAAATTGCACCCCTGGGAGAACATGCTTGGAATTGGTACATAATCACTACATATTTTTTTCAAGATTTCTAATCAAGAGGTAGATAGTTTTTGAAAAATAGAGAAGCAACCCTTTGACACTTTGTATCAAACCTCAATTCAGGTTTGCAAAGATCCATATCATTTCTAGATCTTATTCTGCGATTTAAAACTATTTGTCAGGGGATCGTGAATTGTTATCGCAGATCACATGACACACCTTTTCCTTCAGATTTCGACAAGATGGTTATATCCAATTAGATTTACAAATATGTTCCTCAAGGGTTCAAGTCTCAAGATGTTGTGATAGAATCTTGTTTTGTTGGATACAATGAGACTTCTAAAGCTTACAAGGACATTCCAGCACAGTGCCAAGATGTGAGGTTTGAGGAAGATGTGTGATCCTTGTTACCTGTTACCCACCACTTCGTGGGTGATATCCCTAGGAGAATTTTCTTCTCCATGACGGACCTCACCTGGCAGCCAGTAGCTCCTTGCAGCCCTCAACTAGCTCACTGTGCCACTTCTCTTCCACCTGAGCCAGACATGTGGTCCCTCACCCATCTATATTGATCGTATGTTTGAAGGTGGGCCTCCCGATCCTAAAGGTGTGTCTTGTCATTTGGTAATTGAGTATTGGGTTTACTTATCATGGACACTTTTGGACATGGATTGATGGGGGGATTCAGCGAAAAGAGTGGACTTACTTTGTGCTCATGTCCCCTTGACCTCTTTTGGATGTAACCCTTGCATTTTAGTCCAATGGGATCTCCTTTATTGACCATCGGGTTTTAGGTTGGTACTCCTTGGGAAACCCCGACTTTGGTTTTGTGGTCCCGCTCTCCCATCCACGTACATCATTCCTTCTTCACTCACTATAACCCCATTCATCATATCCCCCACCTGGGTCCACATTCCCTCATTGGGTCCACATAGGGCTAGCCTCCCCTTTCCCATGCCCCCACTT
This sequence comes from Pinus albicaulis, assembly GCA_034641835.2. Taxonomy (NCBI): domain Eukaryota; kingdom Viridiplantae; phylum Streptophyta; class Pinopsida; order Pinales; family Pinaceae; genus Pinus; species Pinus albicaulis. The sequence continues at coordinate 1,201,531,578 of CM076578.1, forward strand.
TGGGTCAGGCCTGGAACGATGCCCTGGAGGTTGAAGCAACTAAAAAAAGAAAAGAACAAGCATAAATGGACACATTCAACAGCAAAATGTACCCCAAAATGCAAAAGATGGCAAAGACAAAAATATCTAGCACATGGGCAAAAGCCACTGCTTGAGCTCTACCCCATTCCCATGGCCATCACCCTGGTTCCATAGGCCCTAGATGAGCCTCCTTTATCATTCAGGAACCCATGATTGTCCCAAACCATGGAGGGCAATGAACCGCCCTACAAAAAAGGGGGTATTCACCACTATATCTTACACATATGCCCTTATGCTTTGAGGCCCAAGCAATTAATCAAAAAAAAATCATAAAAGACAAAAGGCATATAAAGAAGAGTGGAAAAATGAAGGTTGGGGCACCTCATGTACCACGATTTCTCCCTACTACAAATTACATACCCAGGTGTGGGCTTCCCTTTATGTTAATTTTGGGCAACTAGGTCCAAAATCCATGTTGTGATGCTCAGATGACGATGCCAATATTTTTATTGGATTCCTCCTTCGGAGAGGTGCAAGATTGATCTAAAGATCATCTTGATCGGATGAGCAGAACATTTATTTTGAATTTATTCCACATGTGCAAGGTCGGTCAGATTTATCCCACATGCCTAAGAGATGTGTCAGACACCCCCACAAATGGATATATATATTGGAGACTTGGAGGTCATTTCACTCACTCACATTTTTTTTGGAGGCATTCTCTTCTCTCATGGATGGTGTTGCGATTAGGCTTCTCATGATGCTGCTATTAGGGCATATCATGGTGCAGCGTTAGGGCTTCTCTTGATGCAACGTTTTGGATGCAGTGTTTTGATGAGTTGTCTTGGGATTGTGTGACACATTCATTTGGCTGACCTAATGGAGACTTTGTTGGTTGAAGCATCCTGCTAATCGTCGCAATGCCACCATTCTACATCTTTGTTTGTCAAATCGATTAGTTTTATTGGCTTGTCTTCCATCGATCCATTGGTATGTTCTATCATCATTTTACTTTCATGTGATTTCTATTGGGCCCTAGAAGTTTAAAGTAAATTTGCATCTAGCATAGAACATCTTCATAAATTTATATGGTATCACAGCGAAGGTGAAGACAAAGCCCAACTTGTGTTGAGAGCAATCACCGATCTATTGGGAAATATCCTTGAGCATATTAAGAGCTCACATTAGGAAGGGATCATCTATGTTTGGCCGCAGATCAGAGACAAACCCAACGAAGGAAGAAGAGGGTTGTTGGAGCACCTCTTGGAGACTGTTTGAGGGCCGAAATGATCAGATGCACAGGTTGAGGCTCTTGGTGTAGTTCTGGGCTATTTTTTGATGAGTTGTGGCCTATTTTCCACATGATGGAAGGTTGCAGAAGGACTAGTGCTTTTTCGTGGATCCAAGCTTGCGAAAGTTCATTGTTTTGGAAGCAAATCATCCAAATTTGTTGTGGAGATAAGGCCGCACCAGATGGGCTATATAGAGGCGTGGTTTGTATGTTTTCTATGCATATTTGTGTGGGTTTTGAAGGACGCAGGTAGGAACTGAAGTTACAGCAACAGGCAGAAATCGTTTGATGGACGAAAGGCCCAGTTTAGGGCCTCTTCTCTGATCCGTTGTCACTAAAAAGGAGGTTGCAGTCTTTTCTGTTGGTAATGGTCGTGTGGAGGGAATGTTTGAATGGGCCGAGAAGGCTAGGTAGGCTTCTCTACCCTAGCCACAGTCACTATAAGGAGCAACGCAGTGATCAGTGGTGTTTTTCTCTTGGCTAGAAGGTTTGTTATCCTTGTTGTAGCAATCAGACTATTGTAGGTTACCTTGTGAAGTATTACAAGGGCCATAATAGTGTTTGAGGGCAGTGTGTTGCATCAGGAGTGTTGTGTGGTAGGCCGTGTTATCATCCATAACTTTTCAGTTGGCTGAACATGTCAAGTTTGCAAGTAGGATGGTTAGGGGTCTAATAAAAATCATGAAATGATAATTTTTATGATATAGTGTGAGTTTTTTGGTTACCTTAAGTTGTTACGGGATGTATTTAAGTCATGTCAAAATGACAAATCCGAATTTGATACTTAAATCAATCAAATGTGTCAATTATGGCTACCTATCAGAGTTTTCCTGAGTCTGCAATGTATTTAGTGCAAATTTAACAGATTTCGCTGCAAAACCACCTAATTATTCCACAGCGAATCTGACACCTTTTAAACTGAATTCCCTACGGATTCCTGTTTTCCTGCAACGGTCTCTGCAAATTGATGACTTGTCAAATTTTGAGTGGTTTGAGGTCATGCTAGTCAGGCTAGGGTCATCATTAGAGGTTTTGAGCACGTTTGGTCATCAAATATCGTCCTTTTACGAATTTCACCTCATTCTCTTTCCTTATTTAGCTTTCATTCTCCAGGTTTTTCTCTTCCATCCTTGTAAGGTGCTATTCAAACAGCTCGTTGTCACTGTTTCTCCTTTTAGAGTCTGTTGTCATACCAGCCTCGTAATCCCATAGCAGCTTGCTGTCATCGTGTTAGGTCCCTATATTACTAGTATAGTCCCTTATTGTTGTTAGTGTAACCCCCTTATTGTTATTATTGTACCCTTGTAACCCCCATTTTATTATTATTGTGCCCTTAAATTATTATTGTTAGGTCGGCTAGGATTACATTGTGGCCCACTAGGATTACATTATGGCCCTATGGACTCCTATATATAGAAATGAGGTTTTGTAAATTGTATCATCCAAGAATTGTTCATTTATGTAATGTATTGGAGGTTGCCCCCTCGAAGTGGCTTATTTCTAAGGCGTTGATATCTCTTTTCTTCTATTTTTTGAGCTGGTTACACAACATTTGGTTTCAGAGCTTTGGATTCTAGGGTTTCGTTGCTCCAAACAGGTCATCGTGGCATTTTCGCTATAACTTTTTTTCTACGAAGTTGCAGAAGCTGAAATTTTTAGGGTACGAAGCCGAAATCCTAAGGAAGATTGTCTAAAAATTTCAGAGCTTGGTTCGCAATATTTTCGGAGATATGATCTGTGGAAGTTAGGTCTTTTTTCAGGCTCCTAAACAGGTCATCGTGGCATTTGCGCTATAACTTTTTTTCTACGAAGGTTCAGAATCTGAAATTCGTATGGTGCGAAGCTGAAATTCTGAGGAAATTCGTCAAAAAATTTCAGAGCTTGGTTCGCAATATTTTTGGAGATATGATCTGTGGAAGGTAGTGCTTTTTCAGGCTCCTGAATTGCATCTCAAAGAGGTGATCGTGGGAAAAGTTCAATAACTCTTTCTCTGGGCATCGGATTGGAGTGCCGTAAAATTGGTCGCAAGTGCACGGACTGTAGTTTCTTGGCTATCAATTTTAGAGACAAAGGACGAAACAGTGACACGTGGAAAGTCGTACAAGTTCACTCTACTGAACCAGTCCATAATTAGGTCATTGTGGGAGATTGGACACAACTTTGTCTTGGAGAATCCAAATCAGGTCAGACCTGTGGCATTCGAAAGATAATTCAGAGGGCTACGTTGGTACCGAAATTCAAATATTGAAGTGCTGCAATCACAGAGATAATCCAATTTCAATATCGAGCTCCTCAAAAGCAAGAAAAAGGTGTGTATTTTTTTCTTCCGAATTGCATAAGTCTTGTTTGAAGAAGCAATTTGAATTGATTCCAAGGGCATATTGTAGAATACATATCAATATTGGGTTCTAAAAGATGCCCCGTAAAAATAATTCAACACCCATTAAGCCTTCAGAGGACTCTACTATGACTCATGAAGATGAAGAATTGCAACATGATCTATCAAAATTACAAGAGCAAGTGCAACAAATTTCACTTTCGCAAAGAGCAACAAAAAATGAAATGGAAGTTTTGAAGAAAGGCATGGAAGCTAAGATGGATGGCATGGAAGCTGGCATGGAAGCTAAGATGGATGACATGAAAGACAACATGGAAAACAACATGAAAAACATGAAGAATGATCTAAAAGCAGACATCGAAGGTTTGACCAAGTTGATACAAGAAATGTTTCCTAATGGTGAAAAGATAGTAGAAGAACCTCATGATGAGAACAAAATAAATGTTAATCGTGATTTCATAAACTCTAATGTTGGCGGGAAGAACCACCATATTCCAAAATGGATATGAGGAAGTTTGATGGAAAGGATCCTGTAACATGGATACTACAGATGGAGCAATATTTTGATCTCCATAATGTGAAAAACACACAAAAGGTACGTATTGCAACTTTACATTTAGAACAAAATACATTTGTATGGTATCGATGGCTTTGCTCCCGTAAAAAAATTGTCACTTGGTCAATTTTTATGGAGGAAATGATAGCACATTATGAGGATACAAAGAGAAACATCTTCTTTAGCCAATTGATAAATCTCAAACAAAAGGGTTTAGTGGGGGAGCACATTGAGGACTTCCAAAAATTGAATATAAGGGTAACTGATATTCCAGAGGAACACAGGATTGATCTCTTCATAGGCACTTTAAAGGATAACATCCAACATGAAGTTCACGTTTTGGAACCTGATTCACTGGAGAAGGCATTCAGGTTGGCAAGAAAATTTGAATGTAAAATTATGGCGACAAGGAAGCCTACCACTCAATTCTATAAAGAAGGAAGTGTTGCTACACCTAGATTTCCACAACCTACAAGGTTGACACCACAACAATTGGAAGAAAAGAGAGCAAAAGGGCTTTGCTACAGTTGTGATAGCAAATACACTAAAGGTCATAAGTGTGCTGAGAAGAAATTATTTTACATAGATTGTGAAGAGGAAGAAGAAAATGAACAAGAAGAGGATATACACCAGGAACCAACCTTAGAAGAGGAAGAAATGAATCCGACCATATCGTGTAATGCACTGGCAGGAATTACCACTCCTCAAACTCTCAAGATACAAGGAAAAATCAAGAAGAAAAAGGTACTAGTGTTGATTGATTCAGGTAGCACCCATAATTTTATTCATTGTAAGGTAGCCAAGGAATTAAATTGTTTCCTATACCCAGCACCAGAATGTCAAGTGATGGTTGCAAATGGAGGAACTATAAATTGCTCTGGAAAATGCCATAACATCAAGCTAACCATGGGGGAAATATGTGTTGACTAGTCCAATGCTGTCCATTCCTATGGGAGGTGCTGATGTTGTACTAGGAGTACAATGGTTACAATCTTTGGGGACGGTAGCTTTTAATTTTCAAGAACTTTTCTTGAAAAAAATTTCAGAAGGAAAGGAAGTCGAATTACGGGGTATTGCAGGGAAGCCGGGAAAGATAATAAGCTCTAATGTCATGACAAAGCTTCTAAAGAAAGAACAACGAGGCGTAATTGCACAATTATGCTCACTAGAAGTTCCAACATCAAAATCATCTATTTCTGCAGATCTCCAACAAGTCTTGGACAATCATTCCAAGGTGTTTGAAACTCCCAAAGGACTCCCACCTATTCGTGATCATGATCATGCTATTCATTTGATTCCAGGAAGTGTTCCTCCAAACATCAGGCCTTATAGATATCCTTATGTCCAAAAGAGCGAAATTAAACATATGATTGCAGAAATGTTAGAGGCGGGTATAATTCAACCTAGTCAAAGTTCTTTCTCTGCTCCTGTAGTATTGGTACACAAGAAGGATGGATCATGGCGAATGTGTCCGTATTATAGGGAGCTCAATAAGCTCACCATTAAAGACAAATTTCCCATTCCTGTGATTGATGAATTATTGGATGAATTACATGGAGCAATTTATTTTACCAAGTTGGATCTTCGTTCAGGATATCACCAAATTAGAATGAAGACTGAAGATATTCCAAAAACAGCATTTCGAACTCATGAGGGTCATTATGAATTTTTGGTCATGCCTTTTGGCCTTACCAATGCACCTTCTACATTTCAAGGGTTGATGATTTCCATTTTCAAACCCTTCCTTAGAAAATTTGTGCTAGTATTTTTTGATGATATACTAATCTACAGCAGGTCTTGGAAGGATCATGTTGAACATGTTGACAGGGTGCTCAAACTATTGCAGGAGAAACAATTATATGAAAAAAAAATCCAAATGTTTCTTTGGAGTACAAGAGGTGGAATATCTGGGTCATATTGTATCTCACGAGGGTGTTAAAGTAGACCCTAACAAAATTAAAGCTATTAAGGAATGGAAAGTCCCCACAACCATAAAGAAGTTGCGAGGATTTCTTGGGTTAACAGGGTATTATCGCAAGTTTGTTAAGAATTATGGGAGAATAGCAGCACCTCTAACAACATTATTGAAGAAAGATGCATTTTCATGGACTCCTGAAGCAACTAAGGCCTTTGAACGCCTTAAAGAGGCAATGTGCCTAGCACCGGTCTTAGCTACACCAGACTTCACAAAAACCTTTATTGTGGAATGTGATGCCTCAGGAAATGGAATTGGTGCAGTTTTAATGCAGGAAGGAAGACCCATTGCTTTTGAAAGTCGTCCAATCAAAGGAAAGTATTTACAGAAACCTATTTATGAGAAGGAAATGTTAGCAATACCGCATGCACTAAAGAAATGGTGAACTTACCTAATGGGAAGACACTTCAAGGTAAAAACTGATCATGATAGTCTTAAACACTTTTTGGAACAAAGACTATCTTCAGAAGAGCAGCAAAAATGGTCACAAAGATGTTGGGTTATGACTTTGAAATAATCTACAAAAAAGGAAAGCTTAATGTTGTTGCAGATGCACTCTCAAGAAAGAATGAAGAGGTGGAAGCATTGCCTTGTGCCATTTCTATTATCCAACCAGATTGGATAACCGAAGCAAGAGATGAATGGAAGAAGGACAAAGATGTATGGACACTCATTCAAAAGTTGCAACAATATCCTAGTACATCTGATACATTTAGTTGGAAAAATGATTCCTTATGGTACAAAGATCGCTTATATCTTTGTAAGAATTCCCAACTAAAACAAAAAATTCTTCTGGAATTGCACACTTCTCCTTTAGGAGGACACTCAGGATTTTTAAAAACTTACCACAGGGTGAAGAAAGAATTTTTTTGGGATGGCCTTAAATCCGATATTCAAAAGTTTGTGGCAGAATGTTTGGTTTGCCAGCAGAATAAAGTGGAAACAATTAAGACCCCGGGACTTCTACAACCTTTATCCATTCCAAGTCAACGTTGGGAGGAGATTTCAATGGATTTTATCATAGGTTTACCTAAGTCTGAAGGAAAGAATGTCATCATGGTGGTAGTTGATAGATTTACCAAGTATGCACACTTTTGTGCATTATCTCATCCATTTAAAGCAAGTACATTTTCTACTACATTTATGGACAGAATTCAAAAGCTACATGGAAGCCCAAGGGTTATTGTGAGCGACAGAGATCCCATTTTTACTGGAAATTTTTGGACGGAGTTATTTTCTTGTTCGGGTACTGAATTAGCTCATAACTCATCTTATCATCCTCAATCTGATGGTCAAACTGAGATAGTAAATAAATTTTTGGAAGGATATATTCGTTGTTTTGTATCTGATAAACAAACACAATGGGTCAAGTGGTTACCTCTCGCTGAATGGTGGTATAACACTTCCTTCCATACCGCAGCAAAAATGACCCCATTTATGGCACTTTATGGATATCATCCACCATCCATCACATCATCTTTAAGAGAAAATTCAAAGGTTCAAGCAGTGGAAGATCACATCGAGCATCAACAAGAAGTTCTCCAACTCTTAAAGGATAACCCGAATTTGGCACAAAATCGAATGAAACAACAGGCAGATCAACATCGCAGCGAGAGAAGTTTTGATGTAGGAGATTGGGTATTTTTACGGCTATAACCATACAAACAAATGTCCCTCAAGCAAGCTAAGAAGGATAATAAATTATCGCCAAAGTACTATGGTCCTTACAAGGTGTTGCAAAAGATTGGTACTATGGCATACAAATTGGAGCTTCCTGCTTCTTCGCGAGTACATCCAATTTTCCATGTTTCATGCTTAAAGAAGGTTATCGATGAAAATCTTCCAGTTCAAACAATATTAGCAGAACTTGATGAGGAAGGAAAAATCATATTAGAACCTGAAGTAGTCACAGAAACAAGAACTCGACAACTACGGAATCGATCAATTTTATAGTATCTCATCAAGTGGAAGAACTTACCCACTGAAGATTCTACACGGGAGGATGAGAATTTTATGCAGAAGCACCCAGAGCTACTCAAGCGATGAGGACAACACTTTTTTGAAGGAGAGGGGCATGTTAGGTCCCTATATTACTAGTATAGTCCCTTATCGTTGTTAGTGTAACCCCCTTATTGTTATTATTGTACCCTTGTAACCCCCATTTTGTTATTATTGTGCCCTTAAATTATTATTGTTAGGTCAGCTAGGATTACATTGTGGCCCACTAGGATTACATTATGGCCCCATGGACTCCTATATATAAAAGGGAGGTTTTGTAAATTGTATCATCCAAGAATTGTTCATTTATGTAATGTATTGGAGGTTTCCCCCTCGAAGTGGCTCATTTCTAAGGCGTTGATATCTCTTTTCTTCTCTTTTT